>APFE031049571.1:185387-217998 GCA_000404065.3 Pinus taeda | reverse complement strand
ATATATATATTAAAAAATAGATATTTATTACACAAATTTTATTAATGATACAAATTTACTGATTTTAAACATAGATCTTCATCTATAGCATGCATAGTACATAAAAAATTCAAATACGTGCCAGTGGTCACATAAATCATGATTCATAATTCATAAATGAAAGACAACTTACATTTACAAGATAGTAAGATAAACACGCTGACAATTGTATTTTTCTCATTAAGTCATAAAATCAAAATGTGTTACATAGGTAGTGCTGGTGTAACGCCAATGACAAATAGAAATAGAAAATATAAAACAACTACAGGTATACAAGCCTCAAAGCATCAATCCTCATCATCAACATCAGAATCAACATCAATTTCCTCATCATCATGGTCCCCACTACTCTCCTCTGCATCGTCCTCCTCCCCTGTATCCATAGTCGCCTCTGCATCTGCTGGTGTGGAGGATGACCCCTCTAAGTCATCAAATCTAACAGGATCTAGCACTGGATCATTGAGATCCATGTTGGCCAATGCCAACTCAACACTGTTGTCCAAACCCATATCATTAGGAAAGACATCCCACATCTTTGTCTTTCCCCTCAACCACTCTTCCCTCTTCCTGTAAATAAGATGAAGGTTGGTGTGCACATACACCATTGTTTTTGCCCTGGACTACTCAAGCCTACTCTTCTTCACACTATACAAATTCCTATATGTGCTCCAATTCCTCTTGCAACAAGAGGATTAAGTCACCTGAGAGAGGAGCCTCATGGCTAATTGCTGAAGAGGAGGGCTTGTTGCCCCATGATTTGACCACCAAGAATAGGGCTTCTTAGCCCCCTTGTCTCTAATCACATCATAACCTCCAAATCGACCACTGTTAGTGGAAAACTCTGCAAAGGCATCCTCCACCTCATCAAGCAATGCACTATCCTGAAAAATCTACCTGAATGCCTCTTTCCTCCCTTGTGAGATTTCACCATCCATGTGAGGAGGGAATTTGCGGGAAGGTCCACCATTCAGCCACTCATGGTTGTAGTATTTGGGGTTCAATGAGTGAGCCAAACAATGTAAAGGTGTACAATTCTTGTCCCATTTGCTAACAAGAATATCCTATATAGTATCACAGAAGGCCTCTCACTCTGTAGAATAATGCTCCTCACAGACTCAATCATGGAATCCCATCCCTCATAAACCTCTCCTAGGATGGGTTTGTTTGTATCTGCAAATCGAAGCAAAGAAATGATAGGGTCCATGATCTGAATAATTAGATCTACCCTCCCCCACCAAGCATCATCTAGCACTGTGTCCTTCACTCTTTTAGAGGCTACCTGATCAGTCTTTCTCCAAAAAGACCAAAACTCATAAATAACCATGGACCCAAGAGTGGTCTTGACCTCCCTCAACCTCTTCAACATCATGAATGAAGAGGCAAACCATGTATCAACAATCTTCAACAATGATAGATTGGTGTACTCCTTGTAGATAGTGAGGGAACTTGTATGATTTTGCACAACGTTACGGATATGTCATGCATCCTCAATAATGTTACCAATCCAAAGCACATCAGAAGCAATGGATTTTAGTCCTAAGTTCAATGAATGGAAAATGCAAGGTGTCTAAAACACTTGTGGATATTTAGCTTCCACAATCATGTCAGCAGCCTTGCAAACAGGTGCATTATCTGTAATTATTTGCACACAAGGATCAACACCTACATCTTCAATAACTTTAATAAATAACTCACCAATAAATTATGCATCCTTGTATTCTCCAAGTGTATCCACTGCTTTCATGAAAAGTGGACCATTCAAGGAAGACACCATGAAGTTGATGATTGGTGTCGTGCTGGATTTACACATCCATCAGAAACAATGCTAACCCTAGATGCTGGCCATGATGCTACAATAGGCTCAAGCATTTTTTGCACCTATTTTTTTGCCTTCATCAACAATGTGGTTCTAAGATTCTCTGAACCAGGAAGCACATACCATGATGGACACCTGTGAGTTAGAGCTCGACACATATCAATAAATAAAGGTGAGCGTGCAACATTAAATGATATGAAGTTTTGATAGAAAAACAAGGCAATGGTGAGATCAAGCTCTTCCCGTTTCTCTTTCTGAAAATTTTTGTCCATTGGACCAAGTGTAATTACTCTTCTTTTTGCTGTTTGTCCCTCAATAGAACTCTCAAATGGAAATTTGGTGGTGGCTTTCCTCAAATATGGAAGGGGGTCTTCATTCTTGGGTTTTCTTGATTTTGAAGCCACATTTTCCATATCAACAGTGGACTCTTTTTCCAATTCTTTTCTATTTTGTAAAGGAAAAACTTTACAAGCTCCAATCCCACAACTCGATAAAGCCAAAAAATGGGATTTCACATGGAAATATGTGCTTTTGAAAGCAATGTGACAAAAGTTGCATCCCCATTGCACATTGACTCCTCCCTTCCCCTTGGTGCTTGTCCCATCCTCTCTTGTGACATATTTCCACAAGGGATATTTCTCAATGTTGTCTTTAGGTCCTCCTCTTCCCTCAACATTACTTGCAGTAGACTCTGATGATATTGGGGGAGGAGGGTCATCTCCAATGGAGACATTCTTGCCCTTCCTTTGCCCCCTAACTGTTTCCTTTGATTGAGCCATGAATATTATAAAAAAAAAGAAGAACAAAACATTCACAAATTTGTAAACAAAAAATCATATACAAACTGTTGTAATAGAATAAGAAATGCAAAAAAATGGAGCTAAAATGCACTTACCTCATCCTTGAATCTCCTTGCTGAACGCTCTACTCCCTTAGCTCCTTGCTCCAAACCCTTATCTCCTTGCAAAGAACTCAAACAATGCAAATACAAATGACAAACAACGTGAAACAATAAAGGAAATGTGTGCTTTTTAACTCGCGGGAGGCAGTTTTATGGGATACGAATCCTAAAATCGTGATTCACTGAGCATGTATGGGATTCGTACAGGATTCATACAAATCCTAGTTCAACTTGTCGAATTCGGTTTTGGGATATGATTTCCAGCGAATCGTATTGGATACGTAGGATTTGGTTTCACTGGGGTATATCAACGAATCCGGTTACTTAGCTTCTCTTGTAGAATGGAAGGTGGAAACAAACACAGAGTAGGTTGGTCCCAACTTAGTAAGAATGGAATAGATAAGGTTACAATTTTCTTTTTTAACCTTAACTCCTTCCAAGAGAAGTCTAAGGGTCTTGAACTTGGACAAAAAAATATTCAATGGAAGAAAAATTATTGGGGTCTAATGTAAGCAACTCATTTTCAAGTTGATGGGCTCTAAGTTCATTTTTAATTCCAAAAGCTTTAGTGATCCATTTCATTGCTTCATTAGGAGTATCAAGCTCTACGATATGGAATTTAAGGTTTGGAGAAATAAACATCCCTATCAACCCACGTGCTTGATCTTGTCTAATGAAGAAGTTATGGCTTTTTGAAGAAAAGTTGTCGAAGATGCCCACGAAGTGTGGGAATGTGCGGAAATGAATGATAATGTTATATTTAAAAAAAAATCGCTCCCTTTCCAAACTTAATCTAATTAGCTCAATAAAGAGAAAGACTTGAACTCAAGACCTCTATTCTCATAAAGTAGCTTTGGACTAAGTAAGCTATATTAAAAGGTTAGTAATTTTCGGAAAAAAATGAAGGGATTTTTTTTTAGTCACTGAAGCTTTGGGGTGCGTGCTTACTTAAGAAAGCTCTCTTTTCCCTACAAAAACAAAAAACACAAAACCCAACACGGACATACAAAAAAACACAAAACCCAACATGGACATACAAAAAAACACAAACCTTACGGCTTGAAGTTAGCTTTAGCCGAAAACTAAATATTTTCCTTAATGTTTCTGATTTCCCGAGATCACACTAAGGCGCGACGGAAAAGAACATACTTATGAGAAAAATCCTTCCTTCCTGTTTCTGATTTGCCCATATCACACAGAGACGCGGGGCAAAGAGCATATGCAGAAATGAAAGGTATAGATTCAGTAATAAAAAAAAAGTGCTAAATAAACTGAAATAAACAGAGAGAAAATAACTAAAGACTGTTAATAAACTCTGTATACCTCCATATCTTAAAAATGACGTAGCTAGGGATACCGGAAACCTTTTCGTGTCAAACGAAAGGGGTTCCTCACTAGAACAGATGCTCCTAACACAATAGAGCATTCATCTCAGCCCGAAAGCAGTTAGAAATAGTAGATCTAGGCAACAACAGTCAGATGTAGTTCTACCAGCTTCAGATTTGGATCACCAACGGGTGCAGCCCTCAACTTGGTTATGATACCATGTAGGAATTTACAGGGTAAGTTCCTCGAACAGAACACCAAAGGACACTGTTCACAAACAGATCACAGATCAATATACCAGTATTGTTGACATGGTTAAAACCCTCAAAGAGGGAAACAGTACACGGCCTGAGCCAACGCGGCCACTTCAGGCAATTTATTAATAAAGGAATGAAAATTTACATAAGCTTCTCTCATGAATGGTTACCCTACAAATGACCCTCCATGCTTTTGAAATAGAGATCATGGACCAATCGGGTGTTAAGACACAGATCAAGTGTCGGTAATACCGAGGAGAGAATGAACCGTCGGATCACTACATATTGTGACCGTTTGATTGTAAGTTACAAAAGTACATAGTAAAGAAACACACTTTACCTAACTTTACACTAGACCAAGTTATACTTAACTATTTCCTATGTGTCAGAATATCCTAACACTTTGATTTTTAGCTTAGGATTTCTTCGTTTTTCAAGTCTCTTAATGTTTCCTAGATTTTTAACCCTAGATCTATTAAATTTTTGACTTCCGCAAGCTTTTTGGTCTTTTTTGCAGGTCACATAAACAACCACGACAAAGGTGACAATTTTTTTTCTGAGATTTGCCGACCGGGATCCACGGAGAAAAAATCACACTTTTTAGCCCAAAAAGTGTGATCTGGAGGCCAAAGTGCACCTTTCAGCCCAAAAAGTGTGATCTCACCTAAAAACAGGTCAGTACTTGCGATTTTAGGGTTTCAAGGTTTTTGTCAGATATATTTCTGGATTTTGGAGAAAGCTGTCTATTGGGTTGTTTGACCTCAGTCTCATCCAGCTTAGTCCTTGATCTACTATGATTTACTCGTTGAAGTGGAATTTAGCCCTCCTAGGGCTTTTATTACGTTTCCACCTTTATAGGAGGAGTTTAGCTGAGTGAGTAGTTTGAGTTTCTGCAACGCTTTCAGCCAAATTTTCCAGATATGTACTGTTTTGTTTCAGATCTATAGAGATAGGTTGTCACCATCCATAGTTTCATATTACAACTTGTTTGGTCATTTTCCTTAGGGTCCCATCGGTTGCTCTAGGTTTTTCACCCATCTCCCTATATTTTTGTAGCGATCTTCCTCTCTGGTTTTTTGCTATTGCTGCACCACTTTCTAGTAGCCTAGTGTCACTTGATCCTAGTCACATTGACAATTAGATCTCTTGACCTTTTTAATGTGTTTTCTGTCGATTTAGCCACCAACCAACACAATATTTGCAAACCCAGTTTGGGTGGGGTTTAGTTAATTGTCTCGCTGTTCATTTTCTGTTGTTAATTTTAGTTTATTTTCAGCAAGCTTTTTTCTTTTTTACAAACCCAATCTGGGCTTAATCAATAAATACACTTGCACACACAAGCACACCTTAAGCGAAGGGTGTTGAAAATAGCAACAAGAAATGCTAAAAATAGAAGTACAAAAAATAGCACTGCTATAAATAGTAGGTAGGGTACCAGTGTTGGACATAGCAACAAGGAGTGCAAAACGGAAGTGTTGAAAATAACATTGCTATAAATAGTATTTCGGGATGGATTCCAATTCTAGTTAGTCCATGAACTAAAATTGAGAAGTAAAATTTGAATTTGATCTTAGCAGCTATTTGTAAAATAATTAATTAATTCATCTTGAGTTAATTAGTTGGAGGAAATCAAACATGAAGTCTATGTGAAGACATGCAATAGTTTCTCCATTGATTGAGGAATTTATCCATCAGTTAAAGAGATAAGTATGAGTTGTAATTAGTTAGCTCAGTTAACTGAGTTAAGTCCAGTTAGATTAATTCAAATAGTTTGTTGAATTAATTGTGAGTTCAGTTAGTTAATGCATGCATGCATGTAACTACTACACTTCAATAACTGAATATTCTCTCATAAATAACTCATGCATGTCAGTTCAGTCAGAGACCCAGTTGAGATCAGAAGAAGGGAGAGTGTACTATTAGTTGGAGGAATTTTCCTATATAGGAAACTCATCCATGCAAAAGGAATTATCTCCTTCAGGATTGCGTAGTTAGATCAGAGGTTAGTGAGTGTGTGAAGAGGCCAATTCACACAGGTGGCAGCAATGGACCCCAAGGAAAACTGTGCAAGGAAATAGGAGGCTTGGAGGGAAGAGGAGAAGGTTTGGAGAAGCCTTTGAATGTCTATGAGTAGCATTTTCTGATTGCAGAGAGAGAAGGATAGCTTGTGAGCTGATTCTTTTTGTAATCTGAACATATTTCCACTTGTATGATAATGCAGAGATTGGGGTTTTAGGCTGAGGCTTTCCTCAGGTCATTTCTTCTGTGTTATGTGTGATTGATTTCTCATTCTTAGTTATATGTGTTCTCAATTTATCGTGCTCAAATTGATTATGCTTCCACAAAGTTTGTTGTAGAAGTAGATCTTGTATTTTGCTTTAGTATATTGCATAATCTATTGATCTACAGTGGGAATTTCTACATGGTATCAGAGCAAAGGTGATCAAAGCGAAGAACAATATAGAAGAAGTTTGAAGTTTGAGGTTCCTGAATATAGAATCGAGTTCTTATCACATCTAAATTTCACCATTGGCATTCAACGATTTAAGACTCAAGTATGCCCTTGATGGAAACTCGAATTATATAGCCTGGAATGATCACATGGAAGCAGTATTAAAGGATAATGGTCTAAAGGACTTCATTGATCAAGAAGTCCCCAAGTTGGCAGCAGCTAATGCTATAGAATTGGTGGAATGGAATAAATGTGTGGCTAGAGCAAGGAGAATCCTCCTGGAGGGAGTTCAAGACCAAATTGTCTCGAGCCTCCATGGGAAGGAGACACTGTTTTCGATGTGGAAAGCATTGAAATATCTATATCAGAATAGCAGCGATCAGAGGAAGCTAGAACTGAAAGACAATTTTCGGAAAATCAAGTGTGAAAAGGTCGACACGATCTCTACATATCTGAACAAGCTCACCACCTGTAGGGATGAGCTTGGAAGTGTGGGTATCATGATAGCCAATGATGACATGGTGAGTCTTGCACTCCTCGGTCTTGCTAAGAGCTGGCATAGCTACCAAGACTCGGCTAATGGAAGAGAAGAACTGCTAGATTGGGAACGAATTTGGTTGGATCGGAGGAGATAAGAAGAAGCACCAGAGATGGTTCTTCATCCAAGGAGGATGAAGAAAATTGCGCCTTAGTGAGTAAGGCAAAGAAAGGGAAGGAGAAGGATTTTCATCCCAAATCGAGTTCTTCCCATGGTGGGAAGAACTTTGACAAATCGAAAGTGTGATGCTTTCATTTTCATGAGGTGGGCCATTTTGCTACAAGTTGTCCACTGAAGAAATCCAAGATGGGATCCAAGGAAGGATCTGAAGGTGAGGCATTGGCCTCACAGTTCGAGTTGGATTTCACCCTTTTTTCATGCATGGTTTCATCCATGGTGGGATGTGATTGGTTTATTAACGCTGGAGCTTCTTTCCACATGACCGATGACATGAGTTTGTTCAGTACCTTGGAGCAGAAAGATCTCTAGATACTCATAGCGACGGGTAATGATGAAAAGTATAGTGTCTCAGGAGTAGGCACAATTGTTTTTTAGAGGGAGCATGGAGCTCACATTATCTTGATCGATGTCAGGTATGTACCAGGACTGAGGAAAAGTTTGGTGTCGATCGCAATGCTAGAAGAAAAAGGCTTTGATGTAGTCTTCAGTAAGGGAAAGGTTTTCCTTCAACACATCACCACGAGACATATGAAGCAGATCGGTTCATGAGTCAAAAACTTGTATGCTCTTGAGGTTCAAGATGCATCCAAAGCCTTGAGGAGCAAGGAAACTGATGGAGACTTGGTGGTTGAGAGGGAGAGTACATTACCTCTCAACATGTAGTGCCAGAAGAAGTCTCAGACAATTGTGGAGGAGCCACAATTGGTGAAGCAACTTCAGGAGGTTGTGGAGCAGCCACAACTGGAGAAGCTGAGAAGAGACTGAGTGGAGGCATCCACTCATGCAATGACCTCCAGTAGGGGGAAATTCCAAGCCAAGTGAGCAGAGGGATCACATACATCCATACCTCTAGGTAGGAGGTGGGGCGATGTGGAGTGACAGTCCCAAGAAGGCTAGGATAGGGGCAGGATCATTGAGGTACCCAACCTTTTTGATTAGAAATTTCTATGGGATCCTCGATGAGGAGTAGCAGGACTGGTTGAGTGGGTAGAGATAGATGTAGATGGAGCGGCAGAGAGAGCTACAGTGCAGGAATCCCAAGACAGTGCATAGCTAGCAGGCTGCAACAATGTGAGAGGCACAGGAGTGTTGCACTAGTGCAAGATGGCATAGAGAGGTGTGCAATGATGCGAGATGCATGGAGTGTTGCAGCAGCTCAAAGGTCACGGGGGAGCACTTGTCAGTGGTAGAGGAAGCTTCAGCATCAGAGGATGTTTCTAGCCCAACAAGGAGGTTAGTTGGGAGATTTGTTTTGTTTCTAGAGTTGCTGGGGCAACAACACTTGGGAGAAGTGTTGCATGTAGAACATTCCAAAGGTTCAGGATCGAGTTCGAGTTGAATTCCCTTCTTGTTGAGAGGGAGTATTGAAAATAGCAACAAGAAATGCTAAAAATAGAAGTGCTAAAAATAACACTGCTATAAATAGTAGTTCGGGTACTAGTGTTGGACATAGTAACAAGGAATGAAAAATGGAGGTGCTAAAAATATCATTTCTATAAATAGTATTTCGGGATGGATTCCAATTTTAGTTAGTCCCTGAACTAAAATTGAGAAGTAAAATTCAAATTTGATCTTAGCAGCTGTTTGTAAAATAATTAATTAATTCATCTTGCGTTAATTAGTTGGAGGAAATCAAACATGAAATCTATGTGAAGACATGCAACAGTTTCTCGAATGATTGAGGAATTTATCCACCAGTTAAAAAGATAAGGATGAGTTGTAATTAGTTAGCTTAGTTAACTGATTTAAGTCTAGTTAGATTAATTCAAACAGTTTGTTGAATTAATTGTGAGTTCAGTTAGTTAATGCATGCATGCATGTAACTGCTGCACTTCATATAATTAAATATTCTCTCATAAATAACTCATGCATGTCAGTTTAGTCATAGACCCAGTTGAGATTAGAGGAAGGGATAATGTACTATCAGTTGGAGGAATTTTCCTATATAGGAAACTCATCCATGCAAAAGGAATTATCTCCTTCAGGATTGCGCAGTTAGATCAGAGGTTAATGCATGTGTGAAGAGGCCAATTCACATAGGTGGTAGCACTGGACCCCAAGGAAAAATGTGCAGGGAAATAGGAGGCTTGGAGGGCAGAGGAGAAGGCTTTGAGAAGCCTTTGACTGTCTATGAGTAGCATTATTCGATTGCAGAGACAGCAGGATAGCTTGTGAGCTGATTCTTTTTATAATCTGAACATATTTCCACTTGTACGATAATGCAGAGATTGGGGTTTTAGGCTGAGGCTTTCCCTGGGTTATTTCTTCTATGTTATGTATGATTGATTTCTCATTCTTAGTTATATGTGTTCTCAATTGATCGTGCTAAAATTGATTAAGCTTCCGCAAAGTTTGTTGTAGAAGTAGATCTTGTATTTTGCTTTAGTATATTGCTTAATCTGTTGATCTACAGTGGGAATTTCTACAAAGGGTGCCTCGTTTACACCACCAAGCTAAGACATAACATAATAAATTTATCTCCCCTCATCGAGACAAAGGCATATTGTTGATATCCCTTCAGTATTTTCATGTCATGTGTGTCTTACCACCATTGTGCCACAAAGGCATTTGTCGCGAAGACTATTAGGCCTTCACCACCAATTTCTGCTTGCGCATATTACCCTCCCCCCCCATTGGGTTTGTGTTCATAGCCCTCCGGGTCCCCATACCAACTCTTCTCCTGGTTCTTTTGATTCCTCATTTGATTCCGAGCCTCCTTCACCACATATCGTCACCATGCCTAGATCCACAACTGGTGCAAGAATCCAACCGTGTGGTCGCATCAATAAGAATAGTCTTAGGAACCATTTCGAAATCCCCCATGCTCCCTTTTATGGTTGGGTTAAGTCTATCAGATTTTGTCCAGTTGATAAACGACCCCATACATCACAATGCTGGTTGGCTTGCCATGCCGACTAAGCTTCCCTTAGACATCCCAAAGTTTGAGGTTAACACTAGAGAGGATCCTACCAACTATGTACACTCCTTCCACATGTGGTGTTCATCCAATTCCATTACAAATGACTCCATTCGTCTTCAGCTCTTCCAATGCATGCTCATTGGAGACACTGCAAAATGGTATGTAGATCACCCCAACACATCTCATTTTGTTTTCGCGATGCTTGCTAAAGAATTCCTCTAATATTTCCAGTTACCTCTCTGGTACAACATTGGTATGGAGCTATTGAAATCATTTTGTCAGTGCTTCGCCACTCGCCTTTCTGACCATGTTCAAGAGTGGTGTCGAAGGAGGAGCACATGCCGTAACCCACCCTTCGAAGACCGTGTCTACCTAGATTGGTTTCTTAGGAGCCTTTTATCACCCATTGGAAAAGATTTTGTGTCCCATTTTCCTCAGATTGAGGAAGAATCTCTCCAAACTACTTTAATATATGACCTGATTTATGCAGAATCTGGTTATGTCTATACCGTAATTTTAGATCTCCCTCTTCCTGGAAGTGGCAATGCTTCGGGGGCATTTCATGCCATTGACAATATTATTGGAACACTTTCACACCCTTTGCCATATACTCAGCAAAGTTATGGCTATCTGCAAGGGTGCACCATTTCCTCTGACACTCATGCCCCTCTTGCTAGCAACATGTTTTCACGGCCCCGACCTGTCTACCAAATGACTGCTCCTCCTTATGCATGACCGAGCGCTCCAGCCCCTCAATCATTAGCGCCACAGCCTCCCATGCATCCTCAGCCCCAAAATCCATCGCCCCCTCAGGGTCAAGTGTTCGCACAACAGAGTGCGAGCAATCCCCAAAATTCAAAGAAAAGAATAACGGGAAGGGTAACAAGGGTAACCAGGGTAATCAAGGTAATCAGCCTAGTGTACCCTAGGGGAACTAGCATAAGACCAAAAATCAGCAACAGGACAATCGACCCAAGCAAAACAAGGCTATTTGAATGCAAAAGCCTTATGCATGTTGTGATGTACATGGCCATTATATACGAGTGTCCTCTCTTACCCCAAATGCGCCAAATGTGGGAAGCTCAAGCAACTTCTAGGGGTCAACAATCACCTTAGAATCCCGTGCCATCTCAATTGGTAGTGCTCATAAATACTTTCCCTCAACAAGGATTTGTTGCTGCTCAACCTCAACCAGGTCAAGCAACCCATCCCCCCAAACCTTCTGGTCATGGTGACTACCAGATCCTTATGATGAATTCTGATGAGGTTAATCCCTCCAATATCAACCTGGAAACTCAGTCACGTCAATATGACAAGCCATCAACTTCGTCTACCACTAAGTCCAAAACCAAAGCATCTGCTAAGCCTCTTATGCCACCAAATATCCCGTTACAGATCCCTCAACCTAAAGTTGAGGCCATTCCCAAGATCCCAAAGGGACCATTACACTGTAATGTGGCTTCTAACTGAGCTGTTCTTACATACATTAGTAGACAACTTGGCACAATCACTCGCTGCCATGTCGACGCTGGAAGTCCTCCAGTTGTGCCCATCTCAAAAGAAAGCTCTACTAACTACCTTGGGTGTAATAGATCCTTCTAATGATCATCTGATTGTTTTCAATGTCGATACATCAGAACATAACCCATTGCCTTCATCCGTTTCTTTCCAGATACCAGTCTGAGTCTGTAATGCCATCATCTCCCAATGCATTATTGATGAAGGTGCATCCACCCGTGTGATGTCCACTGCTGTTTGGAAACAACTTAAGTCACCTGAGTTGGCCCCCTCCACCATCACTTTGCATTCTTGGGATAGACATTCCTCCCAACCCCTTAGCATGTACCACAACTGTCCAATGACCCTTGTGGGCAAGGCTATCCATGTCGACATTGAAGTTATTGATGCCCCTTTGGATGACAACATTCTCTTAGGTCATAGTTACGAATATGCCATGTTAGCCATCGCGTTTGCAGTGTTCCGCAAGATGTGCTTCCCCCATGAAGGGAAGATTGTTACCATCGATCAGTTGACTTACTACGAACTGACATCCGTGACCTCCCCCGATTCCATTATATCGTCAATGTCAGACAAGCAGTATTCACCTCCCCTCATCAGTGTTTCACTCGAAGTCTATATAGATTCCTCATTGTTGGGTTCTTTCCCTAGTCCTCCCCCTCACATATCAGAGCCTAACTCTAGAGTGTTTGCATGTTACAAGCGTCACGGGCTGCTCTCAAGCTGTCTGGTAGATCCTATCAACAACTAGCTCCTCATCACCTTACTGTTGCCATCCCAACTGAGCCCTTTGTGCACACATGTTACGGATCCATTTGGGCACATCAATCCCATCATCCAGATCAGTGTTTTGGGGCTCATCAAGCCCTAATTTCAGTTGGTTCATGCCCTAAACAAGTCACCCTTTTGAATGCCTCCTTGCCAGACAGTTTCATGACTTGAAGACATCTAGAAATAGCCTCTAGAAGGACTAGCGTAGGTAAGACCTTGTAAAGGTGTGTTGTAGAGTAGCTGAGTCCACTGCCAAGGTGCTCTACAGAGCACTTAAGCTTCCTTTCACCTGTGTTGGGAGAGATTGAGTGAAATTCACATAGGGTTTGGGGAATATTCTTATCTTTTGGAGTCATCTAGAAGGTTCCCTCACTTATCAACTCCTATGAGCTCGAAAATGGATGAGGAATGAGTTAAGGTGCATCCTATCCTCTCATCCCTTCCTCCATGGAACTAATTCTAAGTATGGAAGGCCATTCAATTCCACCAGTTATGACGAAACCTCCTTCATCTTCGTATAAATTGACCACTCATCTAAGTGGTCAGGGGATAAATTATGTTGAATTGTAAGGAGATAATGTTGCTAAGAAATTTGGCTTTTAAGCAAATACTGTAATGCTACAAGTTTGTCATGCTTTTGATGTGATGTGGATGGTATCCAAGCTAGAGGAATGGCTTTGAATTAGACACCAATGGTTGTAATTCATTCTTCTATTTAATAAAGTGTTTGAACCTTCCTCCCATATGTTTGTATTGTTTCATAATGCTTTTATGTGTGAATTGTATATGATTCCTTTCACTTATATTCAATACATCGTGTGCTTTGATCGATTCTTTGTTTTCTGTTGTGTTCATAGGTACTTCTCAAGTGTATTAAGTATGGGAAGGAGCGACAGGATCAATACAATGGTGATGAGAGGAAAGAAGAACTACAAGTAGGTCTTCTCATCTTCTCATCTTATCTATTTCTTATAGGAAAAGACTAAAACACTTTAAACTGTTGTTCTAGATATAGCGACTTATCTAGGGAATTAGTATTTATCTGTAGGCACCAAATTCTCCAAAACAAATCAGCGTCTTCGTTGGGGAAGATCCTCTTTCCTAGTAGCTTATCCACCTCTTAGGACATTCTTGTAGACCTTATTTGTGTTCATAGATTGTAATTCAACTCTTTTTATTGAAAAATTGGTCAAAACTGTGTCAAATTGCCTCTTGAAATGGCTCACTATCACCAACATAAGCTTGTGAGGGACACAGTACGCTGTAGAGCACCCCTGGCTTATGGAAAGTGCTCTGAAGTGCACTTTCTCCCATTCAGGGTTGTGTTGATCATCCTAGGGCCAGTTTCCCACCTTTGGAAAGAGTTTTTGCCAAATTTTCTTTATTTGTTTGCTTGCCGATTGATCAATGAATGTTATGTCCTAGAGAACAAGTTTCTATCTCCTTGTCTAGCCCAACTTTGATTTGATTGATTAATGTTTCTTAATGTTTTCTTTGTCATTATCGATCGATAGTCAAAGTTAGAATATAGTTGATTAATCTTCATTCGAAAGAAAGTGTCGTAAAGTCTTCTCTTCCTTCGAATTATAACTGTCATAAAAGTCTTCATTCTTATGAGAGATTGGTTGATTGTATGTGCATATTTCATTTTGTTCATATTCACATTAAGGAAATCGAAAAGAAATACATGCATGTTGCATTGAAAAAGTTTGTGTGTGCTCATAGGAATAGTGTAGGGAAATTGATTTAGATTGTGCTCTTTGATCTTTGATCGAAAGAAATCTGATTGCTCTATCCCTAAGTAGTTAGGATTTTCATCGTTAAATTGAATGGAAAGAATGCTTATCATGATAGTTGCATTCCTAGGAATTTCAGAATACATCACATGATGAACTTGAAAAGAAAATTCCTAAACAAGATCAACTTAAAATTAACATCAATTTACGTAATGGAGCATTGTCATTAACGAGAACATTTAGTGGTTCTCGGCTAGAGACGTGTTCTGGCATAGTAAAACAAAGCAGTTGTTGCTAACTTGTCTGCAATACATCCCAAGTGTGATACCTCATTCCACATACGTGAGTATATCGTAGCTCGTCCACATACCTTTGGGTATATAGGGCAGTGTTACAGTATGTAAAGTATATGGGAATTCTCTCACTGTACGGTTTTGCATTAAACAACGCTTATATGGACTGGGCCTTCACGCACCTTTGGGTATATATGGGAGGACAACACTAGGTTTCTGTCTATCCTTAAGTAGCTGAGCCGGCAACCTTGTACAATGTGATACACTGAACACAACATTCGGGGATAATGCCTGCTTGTACTTCTTGGTCTCCTAGGAGGTATTTGCAGTTCACAGTTGCTTGGTAAACCTTTTTCCTAGTTTACCCCTTTTTATTTATTTCTTTTTTGATAATAAAATTAATCAAAAATCGTGGAGGAACATCAACCCTTACCCTGTTGATCGCAGAGAGTAGCGAGCAAACTGCCTTTGCCACCCGAAGCTACACCTATTCGGTCAAAGCGGTCTCGCCTAACTGAGTCAAGTACATCAAGAACTCCTAGTTCTTCTTTTGAATTACTTGAATCATCTATGTTGGTAAGTATTGAGACTCCAGTTACTCCAGGCATTTCTGGTACATCCATTTCTAAAGGAAACGTTTCACAATTACCTGAGTACATTAGCATTGATCCTGGTGAAACAGTAACCGAAGTTGTTCAACAACAAGTTGATCCTCAACTTGAAGTTGCTCAACAAGAAATCACTTCTGAACTTGAATCAGTTCAACCATAAGTTAATCCAGAACCTATCACAGTTTAAACAGAAGTTACATTTGAACCTGAAGTTGTTCAGGAACCTCTTTATGAAAATGTTGTTCTTTTACCCGAACATCTGGACTTCGAATTTGAACATTCAGAAGTTGTTACTTTACCAGAAGACAACCAACTGGTTACCCCTCAGACATGAGTAACTACTGAAACTTCAACTTTATCAACACCATAAATCTTTTATGGACTAGACGGTGAAGTTCTTCCACCAGGTTTAATTGCTATAGAGGAAGAATTGGAAAAAAATTCTACACCTAGAAACCCATTCCACTTTGGAGCTAGGCTCTATCTTTACCCTCATACTCATCATTTTACTACTCCATTTTATCTTGCTTATTTTCAAGTACCCGTCGATTCTTTAGGACAACTTTTGGGTCAGTTAGCTATGGCTGAACAACCATCAACATCCCAAACTATATCATCTGATGCAGATGTGGTAGAATCTTCTCTTGCAACTTCTTCGATGTTTTCTACCACACCTGAGTCGCACCTATATGGTGAATCATCTGTCCTGGTTGGTTACCAATATTTATTTGGAACCCACTTAGGGGTTGCTTTTACACCATGGTCATCATCCATGTCCTCAACTAGAATTTTACCTGGTTCTTCTTTAACGGGAACTCAACAGTTTGATCCTGCATATCAATATCAAGCTGGGCAATCTGGTCAACAAAGACCTATGTATCGATTAAATACTGGATTGCCACCATATGGAGAGCAATATGCTTATTCACCTTATCCTCCCTATTCCATAGGACTGTCATATGGTAATATCCTGTAGTATTCAGGTCAACCTGGATTTCGAGTTTGTCAGTGGCAACCGGTACAAACTGGTCCTTGTACCTCACAACCACAAGTTTTGGGTCAAGAAGCTCAAGTTTCTCAAGTTGTTGTATAACAACCACTTGTTTCCGAGGTTCAATAACAACCTCAAGTTAGTATACCCTTATCTGGACTAACCTAAGCTTACACTGGAATAGTTTATTCAAAACTTGGCCAACCATTCATTGTTGGGCGACAACAACCGTTAAATCAACAATAGTTGTACCAACAACAACAATATTGATTCAACAACTGTGGTAGCCTCAATTTCAACAACCCCAATTCCAACAATTCCAACCCCAATTTGGACTTGCCCAATAGGCTCAACCTGGGTTTGGACAATAGTAAGCTTACCAAGGTCCTGGTCAACAAGGCTTTGCAGGTTATGGACAACCACAAATTTAACCTGGTTATCAACAACCACCTTATGCCAGATTTGTTCAACAACAACCTTACCAAGGTTACTAAATGTAGATGCCCTATGTTGGTATGAAAAGGTATATTTCTCAGGCAATACCATCATATCCTGGGTATGCTCAACCTAACCTAAATCAGCAGTAGCCATTTGTAGCAACTTTAGAATTACCAGATTTAAATTGGCTCACTAATGATCCAATCTTATATGCACCTTGGTGGCCAATGATTCCATATAAGTTACTTCTAACATACCGAAATTCAATGGAAATCCCGGAGAAGACCCATCAAATCATGTCATGACATTTCATTTGTGGTGTTCATCAAACTCCTTAAATGATGATTCGGTTAGACTCCATCTTTTCCAAAGAACAGTTACTGGTTCGGTTGCTAAATGGTACGTTGAGTTACCAAGAGCTTCTTTTGACAATTTTATGACTTTAGCCACCACATTTCTTATCCACTTCCAATTACCTATCAGATACGAGATTGGAACGAAACTCCTAACCAACTTTAAACAGACTACTACTACCCATATATCAGTTCATATTCATGAGTGGCAGCGTCATCGTTGAATGGTTAAGACATAAGTTCCTGATCATATTTTAGCTGAGTGGTTCATAAAATCCTTGTTGCCATTGATCACCGAGGATGTGGCAAAAGGTGGAGTTGTCACAGAAGAGAAAGTAATTGTTTGTGCCCAATACTTGGATTTGATTTACATACAATCTATCACGCTCTATGACAAAATTACCAATGCACCCTAGCTAACTTTCACTATTTCTCCTCCTCCACAATCAAGTAAGGACTCTCATGCTAGTGATGGTGTATTGGTTCTTCGAGCACACAAACAACAAGAAGACCATCTAGTCAAAATCTTGCCATTACCAATCAAACTACCAATGCATCAGAAAATGCTCTTGCTTCCGAAGTTAATGCCGTTTCATCTGACAAAGGAAAAAATCAAAAGCAACTAGGAGGTAAGGAAAAGGGGAAAAACAAGAAGAAACAAGATAATTCCCTTCAAGAGAAATCATCCGATTCCTCTACTTCGGCAAGGAAACCTCGTTATCCATGTCTAATCTATAATGACGAGCATTTTACAAGATATTTTCCACACCGCTCAGAGGTCTCTAAACTTTTAAAGACTTCTAACACATCTGCAGTGTTGACTGATCCATTTCCAAACCTGGAGACACATTTGGTTGTGACAGACCATGTTTCCACATCCCAAGTACTCATGTTATCCATCACAAAGCCACAAAACAAAGTTTTGGTGTCAACAAGAAAGAAAGATTATGGAAATCCACCATCATCGTCGAATAATCAGGCCACTGATAAACCTAATCCTTCGACTTCGACTTCATCTAAAAATATTCCACCTATTGTACTCGAATTGACAATAAAACTACCAAAGGGAGTTGTGCATAAATCAACATTTAACCCTTGGACTTGAGCAACTCAGAATTATAACATAGTGGAAGATCTTTCTCAATCACCTTCTACTATGTCGACACTCGAGGTGTTACAAAATTGTCCCTCCCAGAAGCAGGCTTTACTGTCAGCAATTGGCGGAATAGACCCTACGGATTCCAATCTTGTGGTTTTTAACCATGCAGGATATACACCATAGTTACTAGTGTAGTTAGCTTTCCTAATTCAAGTAAATGATCTTAATAAGAATGTTCACCGAACTATTATTGATGAGGGGACATCTACTTGCATTATGACAATGAGCTGCTGGAAAACACTTGGTTCACCGCCGTTGTCACGATCAGAAACCACGTTAAAAGCTTTTGACGGATGAACATATACTCCTTGTGGGATTTTGAGTAACTGCAAATCGAACTAGGAGGCAAAACAATTACTGTTGAAGTTGAGGTAGTTGACGGACCCCTTGATTACAACATTTTACTGGGAAGGCCATGGGTATATGCTATGGCTTCTGTGGTTTCCACGTACTTTCTTACTATTGCATTCCCTCATCAAGGTGGAATCATAGTCATCGATCAGCTAGCCTTCTTTTCCAATAGTTCACAGGCTACAAGAAACATTTCGTTGGTACACAGACCCCCGCTGTCACTTCAAAGCGTTGGAGTAGTTCTCTTTAAAGATCATTCCCTAATGGGTACATTTACACTACTGTCACCATCTGATTTGGCAGAAGTGGCAAGAGTAGAGACTTGCAACATGATTTCCTCCACCTCATCTGATTTAAGGAGGATTACCAACAAGTTTGAAGTTGATATTAATATTGAGGTAAATCCACTAAGCTCCATTGGACTAGCATAGAAATCAATTTTTCGGGCTTGTGCGACAAACCCAAATCCGCATTCATCAATTGTATGGGTAGACCGTTCATTAGAATATGGTACTTCTTCAAATCATTTCTCATGTATACATTCTACGGATGAGGGAATCCTCCAGTCAATGATGATAGGAGAAGAACCTTAGGAAGATTATCATCATCGTTCCCATCTTCCAGATGACATCGAATATTATTCAAATGAACTAAAACACCCTTTAGTTGTTGATTTTCTTTCAAATTCAATTTTCATAGATATAGTATAATTTAAGTGAAACCTGTCAAATATTGAAGAAACAATTTCTATTAATATTTCGAACAAGCCTAATGTTGTAGAGAACATTCATGTTGGAAAATATTGTTCTGCACTAGAACTCGATAGTTACCGTACTCTCTTTCATGAATTTGGATATATCTTTGCATGGTCTTACGAGGAGATGCCAGGCATTGACTCTAGTATTGTTGAACACGAAATTAAAGTGTACCCCGATGTCAAGCCAGTTCGATAGTGGCTTCAACCTGTTCATCCAAAGAAAGCCGCTGCAATTAAAGCAGAAGTTGAAAAACTCTTGTGGGCTAGTTTTATTTACCTTGTACCTCTTACTGGCTGGGTTTCCAACCTTGTTCCTGTCATGAAGAAACAAGGGACAATTCGAGTGTACATCGATTATAGGGATGTAAATTGGGCATGTCCAAAGGACAATTATCCTACTCCTTTTATCGACCAGATTATCGACGAATGTGTCGGATGCGAAATATTCTCGTTTACGGATGGTTTTTCTGGCTACAATCAAATTAATATCCACCCACAGGACCAATAAAAAACAACTTTTATTTGTCCATGGGGCACATTTGCCTATAGGAAACTCCCATTTAGTTTGAAGAACGCAGGGGTGACATTTCAGAGGGAAATGAACTGTGCCTTCCATGACATCAAGCACATTGTTCAACCTTACCTTGATGATTTACTTTCTCATCCACGAAAGCAGACTGATCATCCACAACATTTGAGAGTAATATTTTTATAGTTCTGACACTACAAGATACGAATTAATCCACACAAATGTGTTCTTTATGTTGGTTCTAGTCGATCGCTTGGATTTGTAGTGTCTAGAGAGGGGATTCGACTCGATCCATTAAAGATTCAGACAGTTCTTAATTTGCCTCCACCTCCAAATATTTTATAGGTGCAGAGACTTCAAGGGAAGGCAAAATTTCTGAGGAGGTTCATTCCTAATTACGTTGAGATGGCTAAAGGTTTTACATTTCTTTTGAAAAAGGAGATACCCTTCCATTGGGATCAGGTTGTGCAAGCTTCCTTTGATTCTCTTAAAAATACCTTGATTAGAGCTTCATTAATGTACTCTCCAAATTATAAAAATGACTATTACATGTATCTTACTGCTGTAGATACAACCATTGGTTTGGTTTTAATTCAAGAAGAAAATGGGATTGAACATCCGATTTATTACTTGAGCCGTAATCTCAACGATATGGAAAGTAAGTACTCTTATGTCGAAAAAACTAGCTTTGGAAGCTATGCAAGCTGTTCAAATATTTCACCATTACATCCTGCTCTGTAAAACAACTGTCATTTCAGATTGCAACCCTATGACATACATTTTGTCACCTCAATTGCTGGGGGGGGGGGGAAATACTCAAAATGGATAGATATTTTGTAGGAATTTGATTTGGAATTCATCACGTCCAAATCCAAGAAATCTCTAGTTTTCACAGAGTTACTTTGTGACCTTCCCTCGACCTCCATTGATTCAACATCTGAACCATCAATTTTGGATGAGTCTTTGTTTCTAATATCGTGATTTGATGCGTGGTATGGAGATATACTGATCAATCTCCAGACCCAAACTTTCCAACCTGATACCTCTCGTTCACAACAACGACGTATTCGATACGATTTTACGGAGGTGCCTCACACATGAGGAAGCCAAGAAAGTAATGAATGATTTCCATTCAGGTGTTTGTGGTGGAAATTTATCTGGATATGCAACCACACAGAGAATTCTCCGTGTTGGTTACTTCTGGCCAACTATATTCAAATATTATATTATTGCTGTCAAAAGCTGTCACGCATGCCAGATATATGATCAAATAACCAGATTACCACCTGCACCATTGCATCTAGTCGTTGCTGTTGGCCCATTTGCCAAATGGGGCATTGACTTTATGACATGTAACCCCACCTCGACTGGGGGGCATGAATATATTGTAGTCTCCGTTGAATATTTTACAAAATGGGTCGAGGCGATGCCAACATTGAACAACAGTGGCAAAACGACGGCTCGTTTATTTTTTAACCATGTGGTTTCCCGGTTTGGTGTACCACGAGCCATAGCTACAGATCATGGGTCGCATTTTTGCAATCACATGATGGCTGAGTTGACTGCTAAGTTAGGACTGTCACATGATAGTTCTACCCCTTATTACCCGCAAGCAAATGGACAAGTTGAGGCTATCAACAAAGTCCTGAAGCAGATGTTGTAGAGAATGATAGGGGTTCATAAGCAAAACTGACACTTAATCCTGTACTCTGCCTTGTGGGCATATCGAACCTCAATGAGAAATGCAACTAGATTCACAACCTTTCAGTTGGTATATGGTTTAGAAGCAATCTTACCGATACAATGCAAAATTTCATCACTCAAACTTACGATTGACTTGTTACCTGACACTTCTGAAGAAGAAGCATGTTTCTTGGAATTAATCCATCTGGATGAAACCCCTCGTGATGCTGTATTGGCTAATGAAGCGCATAAGAAACGTATTAAGGCACAATATGATAGAAATGTCAAGCCTTATATCTTGTCAGAAGGAGACCTGGTCTTGCTTTACAATCAGGAAGCTGATAAACTGGAGCAGGAAAATTCGAACCAATGTGGATGGGTCCTTATATTGTCAAGCGTGTTTTGGAAAAAGGTGCCTACAATTTAGTAGATTATGATGGGATTCCATTGTCATAGCCTCGAAATGGGTTGTACCTCAAACGTTACTATGCTTGATTAAGTGTAGTAAAACTCACTGTATATATTATTTCATTACATGTGTGTGTGTGTGTATCTTTTAGAGATTTTTATTTGGTTAGTAATCCGCTTTGCATTTGTTGCAGATGTCGAAGTCTTCAGAACCTTTTGTTAGTTACGCCGATGGTGCTAGTTGTAGTATGTATAACTTGTCTTCTGCAGCATGGGCTATTTTCACTACAAGTGGCGAGTTAGTGAGTTTTCAAGGGATTTGTATTTGTTGATCGAAGAACAATATCGCTAAGTATAGCACATTGATTGAACTTCTCTCTAATGCCATTTCACTTGGCATTCACCGAATCATTGTTAGGATGGATTCACAACTCGTTGTACTACAATCAACAAACATTTATATTGTCTGAAATACAACAATTTTCTGTATGCTCCTTAGAGTTTGTATTTTGGAAAGACATTTTGAACACATTCAATATCAACATATTTCCAAAAATATTAACACATTAACTGATTCTCTAGAGAATTATGTGTTAATAGACATTTGCGACACATGTAAAAGTAATATTTTCAATTCACATCATTAGTTGAATAGGATTGCATATAACCATAGAAAACTTTGAAAGTAAAATAGATAGGTGTTTTAAAAGTTTTGACAAAATTTGTGTCCAAGACACATTTGGTCATCTTACCCAAAAAACTCAAAATGCATGCAAAATATCCTAAGTAGATTTAGTGGTGCTCATGGTAACATGTCACAACCCATGCTATCATGTACAAAAGCCTCACCCAGCGGCTAGGAACACCAATAGTGTGGCGCTGTAGCCTCATAGGTAAATCCTTGATCCAGACATCTAGAATACCAAGGGTTAATCCCTCTATGTGATCCTGCAACTCTGCTAAGGTCTCGGCCAAATCCAAGTCCTGGAGAAATTCTCTCCCAATGTTTCTCTACGTTGGCCCACTTGCAACCTGTTGGTGTCCCACAGGTCAAACAATACCCACATCTGCATGCATATGAGTAATTTTAGTTTAGTCTTGGAAACATTAAAAACACAAAAAACATGTAGAAACTTGAAAAACCAAAAACCACTTTGGTCAAACAACTTACCCATAGCACCCCATTGTGCTCTAGCTGGTAGAATCAAATATGGATCTCCACGAAAATCCATCCTTGAGTATGGATGCTCCTCAATGACAAGATGTTGTTGCTTGAGCCAATTGAAAAATGCAGTGGAGAAAATGATTGTTGACTGACCTACATGTCAAGCCATCAATTCGATCCACCTCTGGATACGTGGATCTCTAGGGCCATCTACACCCAGTGATACATGCCGTGGTTGCATCAATGGGATTCTCTCTAATGAAAAGAAATTAAGATCAAACCATAGAAGAAATTCTTTGTCTTACCACTTTTTACCTTGGTCAGTTGTTCTTTCAGTGAGGAAAACACAACCTCTCACTAGTTGAAAACTTTTGGCTCTAGACACTCTAGTGCATAGTGCATATAAGATCTGTTCACCAGATGTAGTGTCACACTGCCAACTAATTTTGCGATTGTGAAGAGGATCCTTCTCAAAGGAAAATTACCTACATCCATAATGTTTATTTTCCCATCCTTGCTAGGCTGTGTGGCTAGCCGACAAGTCTGTCTAATATAATCTCTCCCTGATTCACCTCCACAGGAAAATCCAGAAAGTGAGACGGTGGCACCTCACCTCGATAGTCTAGTAAGAAAGTAAATATCATCAATGGTAATAGGGACCATCTTGTCCCTAATGTGAAACGTCTAATCTTTTGGATCCCATGCATGAACAAGGAACTGTAGTAGTTCTATTTGTTTCCTCATTTCAGACAACTTGGAGTATTTTAGTAACCCACAATTTTTGAGGACCTCAACTGTACTCAGATTGTTTAGGGAAACCATGTCATGTTCTTCGTGCTCTCTTTCTCACCATGTAATCGACATTCTGATCCGATGAAAGCCTGAAACACAATCAAAAGCTTATTTAGGATCCTTTCCATGCAAAAAACATGACAAATTTGGGGCAAACAACTAAATTAAACTTGGGAAACTAACCCAGCGCAGCCAAGGCACAAAGATAGTGTGCTGTAGAGCATGTAGGCTTCTATCTGGGTGCTCTTTAGTATAGTTTTCGATGTGAAAGCTTGCATTGATCCTAGAGCGAAAACATGAAACCACAGGGGCCCAAAAAAACCCTAAAAATTGCATGAAATGACAAAAGAATGACCTGAAAAGAAAGAAGAGAGGTTTAGCTCCTACCTGGTCCAGACGGATCGATAAATGGTCCACAGAATCTCTCGCAATTAGCTGGTGAAGATCGAGGTAAAAACTAGCTCAGAGCACAAACCTGAATGGTAAGTTCCAAATGGTAAAAATGTCATGGTAAAAACTTGTTTTATGTTTATTTCATGTTCATTAATTGAGTAAACATTAGTATTTACCTATTTTTGCCTATGAAACAGGTATTTTTAATCCATTTGATGGTGTTTTGAGTAGGTTTTGCAACTGACTTACATAATTCAACGCGCTCGATTGTAAATTGTACCTTTGACCACAAAGAACACTTTTATCTCTTTTTGGAGCTCTGTTAAAAATGAAAAAGGAACCCCCCTGGAGTCCTCTTTAAGCTCTTTTCAGACTCTCTAAACATGAAAAGATTCCCGAGCGCTTGTCCTTTCCAGCTCATTAAACAGATTGGAAACGATATCTCTCTTGTATTATTTTACGATTTTTTGGGCTGGAGAGATTAATTTACGAAAAAGAACTTGTGGAGTTTTATTTTTGTCCCTTTTAAAACTCTCTAAACATGAAAAGGACCGAGTTATCATTGTCGTTAAACTAGTTAAAACATCAAATAGCGACAAACTTGTCCATCTAGACAAGAGCGAGTTTCACCTTCGCTAGACTCGTTAAAACATCAAATAGCGATGGATTTGCCCGAAGGGTGAAACTATACAACAAGAATATGTTATCCTCCTCAAGCTTGATAAAAGTAAAGAGGTACTGGTCATAAATGGTTGGGGAAAGTGGGAAAAAGGAGAAAACCACTTTATGGTAGCAGGTCGCTCTTGAACATGACACTTTCAATCCATCACCGTGACTATCTGGGTTGGGTTATTAGCTTTATGGTTATCACACCGTTGGTCTATCATACTATCCATCACTTTGTTTGGGTCAATGCTACCAATTCATTTCAGTGTCACCGACATGTTCAAGAGAAGTCATTCAGTGAAAATTCATCCTTTGCAATACCATAAACCTTCATTTTCATGACCGCCATTCCTGAACCTTGTCATTAGTAAAATTCCATCTCTAAAATCACTACACTCATTTCGTGTCATTGATGTGGGATACATCAAGGCGCTCCTGCGACAATTCGCTTCTTGTCGACATTAACACATTATCCGAGAAGTTGACTTAGAAACACCCTTCCAGTACCTTGAGTCTTGCATGCATCAAAGGTAGGTTTCTTGCTTCCAGCGATAGGCATACATCAATGGCCTTCGACCGAAAGACTTTGTATGGTGTTTGACATCAAATCATCCATTCACACCATGCAGAATGTACTGTAGTACCTTGAGGATCATTATCATTATCAGTGATTTCTCTCGCATCTGTTAACAACTTACATCATTGGCTAGTAATCAAATGGTGTCTTCCCATGTTCGACTTCAGATCACATATTCACATGGTTAGACTGATACTTGAGCGAATGATTGAACAAGATAGAAGACCCTAGATCTAGTTTCATCCATCCAGGCTGTAATTTAAGGAGTACTAAATTATATGTACAATGGCTTTACATTGATGGTCATTCCGATCATGGGTCTATATCTATAGACGACTGTTTATGTACATGTAAAGAAGTTTATAAGATGAGCATGGGTATGCCTTCCCTCAACAATTCATGTAAAATCAAATATCATGATATATGTATGCTAATTGATTTAGGTCACCTTCTACTTCGATACCTCCTCGTCACATCATAAAGCATTTCATTCGACATTGGCATTTTTCCAACTTCATGCTTTAGGGGGAAGCTGTTACGAATATATTTGGGCACACCAATCCCATCATCCAGTTCAGTGTTTTAGGGCTCATCAGACCCTAATTTCAGTTGTTTCATGCCCTAAACAATTCACGCTTTTGAATTCCTCCTTCCCAGATAGTTTCATGACTTGAAGACATCCAGAAATAGCCTCTAGAAGGACCAGCGTAGGTAAGACCTTGTAAAGGTGCGCTACAGAGCAGTTAATTCCACTACCAAGGTGATTTGCAAAGCACTTAGGCTTCCTTTCACCTGCGTTGGGAGAGATTGAGTGAAATTCACATAGGGTTTGGGGAATATTCTTATATTTTGGAGTCATCTAGAAGGTTCCCTCACTTATCAACTCCTGTGAGCTCGAAAATGGATGAGGAATGAGTTAAGGTGCATCCTATCCTCTCATCCCTTCCTCCATGGAACTAATTCTAAGTATGGAAGGCCATTCAATGCCACCATTTATGATAAAACCTCCTCCATATTTGTATAAATTGACCACTCATCTAAGTTATCAGGGGCTGGATTATGTTGAATTGTTAGGAGATAATGTTTCTATGAGATTTGTCTTTAAAGATTGTATTGTAATGCTACAAGTTTGTCATGCTTTTGATGTGATGTGGATGGGATCCAAGCTAGAGGAATGGCTTTGAATCAGACACCAATGGTTGTAATTCCTTCTTCTATTTAATAAAGTGTTTGAACCTTTCTCCCATATGTTTGTATTGTTTCATAATGCTTATATGTGTGAATTGTATTTGATTCCTTTCACTTATATTCAATAGATCGTGTGCTTTGAACAATTCTTTGTTTTCTGTTGTGTTCATAGGTACTTCTCAAGTGTATTAAGTATGAGAAGGAGTGATAGGATCGATACAAGGGAGATGAGAGGAAAGCGGAACTACAAGTAGGTCTTCTCATCTTCTCATCTTATCTATTGCTTATAGGAAAAGACTAAAACACTTTAAACTATTGTTCTAGATACAACTACATATTTAGGGAATTAGTATTTATTCTTAGATACCAAATTATCCAAAACAACACCCCCAAGGACCCCCTTTGTTTGTGGGTGCCTCTCCTATGTTTCCACCAGGAATTGTTCCTCCATGTCTCAACCATCCAGGAGCTATTCCGAAAGGACATTACCATACAGGCCAAATACCTTTCTTATTTCCCCCTCTGGGAGTATTTTTTGTCCTTGTCATGTCTTCACTGGTCCTTCCTAACATGACTCTGGGGATCCCAGTATGGTACATCGATCCCCCTACAAGCATTCTGCCTGGTCAGCTAAGACCTTATCATGCTTTGACCTCGGTTCAACCGGTCCCTACGACCCCTACCGCTGCTCCAGTTCCATCACAACCTCAACAAGAACCCACTCCTATCGCAAAAGCATCTAGATAGGGGGCAAACCTAAGAGAAAAGAACCGAAAGATAAAGTTCCCCAAGCTACCCTAGCCCTTAAGGCTCCAAAGTCGTCACCTTCGTGTGCTTTGTGTAAAGTTGTTGGGCACGCCACCAATAATTGTCACGAGCTTCCTCATCTCAAAACTTTGGTTCATGAAACATTCCCTGAGTCAAATATCCCTGAAGTCCATGTTAACTTGCTAGGTCCAAGCAAGACACTCAGAACGTTACGCACAAATCATCCTTATGCCTTGTGTGATCATCATGGTCACTATTCCCATTGTTCCCCTCATCTCAATGAATTTCATGATTGCCTTGAAGTGCTTTGTGAATACGATCCCACTCGTAGTGGAAACCCTACTCATCTACCCATGGATTCTGGTACCCCTAGTCAAGCAGAATAGGGGGACTCTGGTCCCACCATTGTGTTGCCTCCCCCTGATGTCGAGATGACGGACACCACAGGCCATATCCTTTACCTATTGTCATCCTTGAGTTCCTCACAGGTAAAACTTTATGAGGTTTCTTCATGCATTTCTATCGAACATCTTTCGATAGAATCCCAGGTCTCAACATCTGTAGATCCTCCATCTACCAAATCATCATATACCATTCCAAATGATGCGTATGTGCAAATTATTTCTCAGGTTGATGCACCAGGTAACACTACAACATCATGTAGCAAGTCTTCCTCCTGTCCACCCATCTTCCCGTCTGATGAGGACATCATGGAAGCTATGCCTACCCCTGATTACCCCTGCACTTAGGCAAAGGGGCATATATTTGGAGGATTCTGAAGGTCATTTCCTTCCTAATTCTCCAAGTGCATTCTACCTCAAGAAATGTTGCTCATATCATATCCCTTTGATTTTCATGTCTTTATTTCTACCATGAAGTTAGGTAGATCTCATCATCTCATCCATTTTATTTTTCACCTTTCAAATGGATCCAACATCCACATCGTATATCGGTCATGCTGACAGTGTGAGTCGCTTCTCCCAGATTCTAGCCTCAACAACTTGGGCCATTTTTACCCCCTTATATACATTAGTCCTTTAAAATGGTGTGTGCATTGGATCTACCACCAATAGTCAGGCCGAATATGATGCAGTGATAGGTGTGTTAGTCGATGCCCTTGCTAATCTCATCCTTCATCTTCATGTTTGTTTAGATTCCTTGCTACTTGTCATGCAATTGAATGGTGTCTATCATGTGCATAGCCAAGTCCTATTTAGAAAATATCTATGAGTTAAGCTATTGGCACGTGAATTTGAAACCATTACTTTCAGGCATGTTCCTAGAGCCCATAATAACTATGTAGATACCATTGCAAATAAGATTTTATATTGACATTTATCACATGTATACCACAAAAGACAACCATAAACACAACACATGGAGAACCATCATCGTCATATGAAAATGCATAATCATATTATGTATAACATGAAACATATAAGTGTTTGGAGCCATAGCTCTAAATACATATGGTACACCCATAACATACTAGGGGCGCCGCTAAATCTCCTTTGGAGGATTTCGTGCCAAGTTGTGTTGAGATGCTTGAATCCCTTTTTTGAGCACTCAGAACACAATGATGCTCCAAAAATGCCTCCTGCTAAGGGGCATCATTCACACCTTTGCATACCAGATTAGTTGCCTCCATCACATATGCTTGCGGGCAGTATCCCATGCTTAGGGGCATGATGGTTTACCCCTAGCCATCTCCTCAATTAAGTCTCGACCTAGATCCCATAGAATTTAGGTATGTTTGATTATCCTCCCATCCCTTGGATAGTTTTTCCTAATAGCCTCTCAGGCGAGCCATATGCACATTGCATATCGTAGACGTTTGATACCATATCTTCAAATATTCTACTCTATGTCCACATAGTCCCCATGTTTGACTTCATGGGTGAGGACGATTCTAGACCTCCTCTAGTAGTTTATTCTCATTTTCCTCTTCCCTTAATTCTCCACCAGGAACCATCGTTCCAAGAAGCATTAAGGCCATCTTTAGACAAGTAAGGCCACTTGCTTGAAACTCATAGATCCTGATTTCGATGGTTGGTTTTTCCGCTACAATCTCTACAAGTTTTAGGGCCTTTTCCTCCTCTCCAAAATCACCACAGCTCACTTAGCAAATGAATCCAAATTGGAGGCAAAACGTCCTTTCATAGAAAAATCTACAATTTTTCTGTTGCCCATTGTGACCAAACCGTAGTTCAGTTTGACAATCCGTCAGCACCGTTGGAAAGCTCTCATGAAGCACTATAATGGTTATTCCTCAAATTTTTATGATTTGACACTTCACGTGGAAGTCATTTTTCCAAGAAGGCTCACTTCCTCTCAAAATTGAATTTCTTCATAAAGCGACACTTGTAATTTGAGGTCCACCTCCTCTTAATACTTGTTGTCTCACGTGTCAATTTTCATCATGAGTTACCATCATTTACTCATGATTTCATGGTCCCCACCCAACCTATTTTGTGTGGTAGTGTAATCGAGTCACCCTTGTTCAGAGCATCTGCGATGAGTCACCCTTGCATCCATGGAGACTGTTTCACGTCCCATCATTTCATAGTATTCCATCCATATTTGCATACCATTCATCCTGTGTTTCCCATTTTGGCCTTTAGTCATACTGTTTGAGTCAATCACTGTCAGGTCAGCCATGCACTTTATGCTTTGAAAAGGGAAGTTGTCTGTTTGTCCCTCAGTACCATTTTTCTCATTATCCCTGGTGTCAGTCCATCAGTCACATTACTATTTTCCCTTGTGCCTTAGTTGAGGATCATCATTGCCTCATTTATCGCGGGTCCTATTTTGTTGAAATCAACTCATTTATTCTAGAAGAACAACCTAGAGGGTAGTGTATCTTTTTTCCAACTTCCATTCTTGTTCGACGCCTCAGATTGAGCAGATGGACTCACTATTTCCCTTTGACTTGGTGGTTTCATGTTCGTGATTCATACACGTGATGGTTCAGTGATGTAGGAAATTGTACCAATGATTCCCGGGTGTGTGTGAGATGTTTCAGACCTCATGAGGAGGTGGCCCTTCAGGTAGCCCCCCACATGCCCAAATGCATTCCTATTATGCTACAGCCTTAGAGGTAGTTCCACATATTTGAAGGGTTCGGTTCCTACTAATTGTAGCATTCATAGCATGTAGGTCTCCCCTGGATGGCCCATTCAGTTTTGCAGAGCCCTTCCCTATTTAGCAGGGCTTCTTCGGTTGTTTTGAACTCTCTCCCACCCATTTTTGAGGGAAGGGCCTTTGTATCTCATGTACTCAGACATTATTGTATTCAGTCCTGACTCATGTTTTTCTAGGTGCATTATGTATATGAGACACATTGCATTATTTTCTGGCTCTGTTATGCCATCATGTCATGTACCATTCAACATGTACTTCATTTCTTAGTTTTATGTTTCTAGGCGCACCATTATTTTTGTACTAAGTTATCTCGGCGGGTATGGGTATGCCCCCCCTGCCTCATTGAGGTACGATACCACAACATAAAAGGAGACTTACATTAGTCTCGCCCCCTCTGTCCCTATCCTCTTTCACTTCAACTTTATTGGTCTCTCTCTCTTTGCATCCCCTATGTTGTCTAGTGATTGTGTCTTTACAACGTACTTCAATCATACGTTTTGCTCCTAAGACTCATACATTGGGGGGGAATCTGTTATCACCAAAAAAATGATCATCTAGCCTAATTGACTAGATAGATCAAGGTACACCATGTAAAGCCAATTTTACCATAGTAAAATTGCTTTCACTATGAGAAATTACTTAATAAACCACCTTTGTTAAGTAATTTATAGTTAAACCCATGAAGAATAATTAAATAAATCACTATTTATTTGATTTTCTTCTGGAATAATAATAAATCATGATTTATTTGATTTTCTTCTAGAATAATTAATTAAATCATCTGTTCAATTACTATTCTCATCATATTGACCCAATCATGAAAAATATACAGATAAATCATTAATTATCTTATTTTCTTCTCTAAAAAATAATTAATTAATCACTATTAATTATTATTCTTTATCAAATTTGACTAAATTCGTTAGGAATAATTAATAAATCCTTAATTTTATTATTATTCCTTAACTAATTCCTTGAGATGATAAATAAATCATTTATTTATTTATTATTTCTAAATGAAAGTTTATATACTTTTTCCCTCCTAACCAAATATAATAAAATATTCCAAGTGGTTATTCCAAGAATGGGGTTAATAATATTTTATTATTACTCACTATTCGAGGATAGTTGAAGATTTTGTTATAAATAGAATGGTTTTTCATTCATTATTCACTTTTGATTATTTTTATTGTTCAATTCACTGTTGTAACTCTGATTATCTTCATTGTCGCACACCATTATTTGTTGGGTTTACACATTATAGAGGAAAGAGACTCTACACAAGTTGAAGACATTTGAGGATAGCCAAAAACCCATCCCATAGAGGGGGAATTGTTACGCAGTAATTTGTCACCATTGGTCACCGTCCCTGTTACCCTTGCTTTCGCACATTGGAAGACACATTTATGGACCTGTGACCAGTGACACAACTTAAAAACACTTGCATTGGATTCTCCTAAGTATGAACTTCAAACTCCCTGAAGACACCTTTTGCAGATTAGCCCTAAAAAGTGCCCTTTTTCCATTAGTGCAGGTCCACAGTGTCTTACCCGCGCCAATGGCTCAGTGCCTCCAAAGAGGGCGCGTCCATGGATGCTCTGTCATAGAGCAAAGCCCGCGCCACCTAAATTTGGTCATGATTTTTGGCCAGCGCGCACTGAAGTATTTTTCCTTCTTTGTTCATGTAGTTCTCTTGGGAAAAATCTCATGGAAGTGGTCGAGTGTCATCTTTTTATCCATGACAACCAAGTTCAGTGGCTATTCTGGGACAATGCTAAATCTTTAGTAGGTGTCCGGATACAATGCATACTTCCTCCTTCTCCATCTATAAATGACTGTCACCCTGCATTAAACCAACTAGTTTCGCCAGAGCTATTGTGAGTGCCAAGATTAT
>APFE031049571.1:125059-177297 GCA_000404065.3 Pinus taeda | reverse complement strand
TGCTTGTGCAGGTGTCCGTTTACGTGGAGCGTAAGGATTGTGACCAGCCAAAGCTAAAGGACGGGAGCGGCGTTTCTTCTACAACAAATAGCGTTGGATTCCAGGTAGATCATTTTGATCGATCTTTTGATTTATGCAATTAGGAACCTGCGTGTAGCGTGTGTGATTGTTGCTAGACCCGAGTTGGGCTAGTGGGATCACCTCTGTCCGCAGAGGGGATTTACCAGTTCAACATTGGGTTTCCACCTTATATCATGGTGTTCGTGTGTGCTCTTTATGTGTGATGATATGTTCTGTTTATTGTTCATATGGTTAATAATGTTTTGATGCATTCACTGAAGATGAACTAACTAAATCATAAAGGTTACTGGATGTACGCTAGTTTCTTTTAACACAGTCGCGTATATACGCGGATATCCTTAACTGAAGTACCGTATATGAATCTGAGTATGAAAATGAAAAAGTATTTGATTTGCTAATACTGATTCACCCCCCCCCCCCCACCTCCTCAAGTTTATTTCCAACTGTAATTTTGGTAACACAATTTTTTATGGTATTATAATTTTAATTATATTTTAGTAATTAATTGCAATTTTAATTTACAAATATATTTAACTCCAAAAAAGTTGAAAATTTTGAATGGTGAAAACTATATAACTTAAATTTACAATTTCAACAAATTCTTACTCAAGTTTAGACAAAATTCAAAAATATATCCAAAAAAAAAAAATAGAAAACATACATAGAAAATATTACAATGAAAGAAAATACGCAAATTACAACCTAGAATATAAACTTTGAAAAATATGTTAGGTTTATAACCATTTAAGAATTACTTAATTTTCATATAATAACAAAAAATTAAATCCAATATAAGTAAGAATTTTGCTAAAGTTAAAACCAATTTTGTTTTGGGCTTTAATTTATAAAATTAAGAACAATATCTACATCACATATATTCATGTTACAAGTTTCATAACTATTTATTCAATTTTATGGTTAATAATCCAATAACCATTTAATAATTAGTTGATGAATATTTATGAACAACTCAATAACCCTTCTTTTTTCTTCTAATCTCTTATTTTCCATTTTTACCTCTTTTTCTTCTAATTTTAGTTTAGGGTTCTCCATACAATTTTGAAGGCTTCCATTTTGCCAAATATTTATAATATTTTACTTTAATTAAACTATATTTAAACAAAATCACAAATCCTCGCTACTACGTAGCTTGTTATTCTTATAGAATATACACTTAAATTATATAACTTCATAACAATGAATTCCATTATAACAAAATATAATTTTTTATAATAATGTATTCCAATATAGCATAATATAATTTTTTATATTAATGTAGGTAATTACAACAATTGTGTATCCAGTGAATCAATTATTATTATAACATAGATATATTTGTTATTTAAGTTTCAACATATAGATATAATATCAATTTATAAATAAATAAATAAACACTTTTTATACTTGTATAGATATATTTTAGTTTTAAAGTATTGTTTTATAATTTTAAGGTTTTTTAACATAATTGTTTTTTACGAGCTTTACGAGATGGGTTTTACTCTTTCTTTTAGTGATATTGTTTTAAGTATTCATGATAATTTATATTGTTTTGAGTATTCATAATGATTATGAATTTATTGGTATTTCTTTTTAATCTTCTCATATTTGACTTACTTTTCATGGAAAAGTTAGCCAAATTGGGGTTTCTGGTTTCTCAGAGAAACTTTTATTGGGAAGATTTTGGCAAGCTACAAATCTGGGTCGTTGCTTGCCAAAATTGGTGCAAGATCCAAAATATGAAATTAAATCCATCAAGATGTATCCAATATATGCAAGACCATGCTCTGATTTGCAAGTTCATTGAATTATAGCCCTCTAAAAAGTCTTTGATTGGGTGGAACCAAAATAAATGGAACCTCCAGAGTCAAACAAAATTGGAGCTAGGGGCAAAAGGATTCTTCAAGGTCATTTTCTCCAACATGGAAGATAGATCGAGGTTTTTAAAGAAGAGCCATATTTGTTTAATAATGCAGAGCTCTTCATGCAATTTTGGAAGGAGCAATACAATCTAGAGAAGGAAGACTTCCTTGATGTCACACTGTGGGTTCAACTCTTTTCTCTTCGAAAGGAATATTTAGAGGAGGAAACCCATGAAGGCATCGACAATGTCATTAGCAACTTTCTCAAGGTCTCAAAAGCTACTGAGATAGGGAGGTGTGCATCATATGCTCAAATCTATGTTTATACGAATATCTCAGCTTTGTCAATGTCTCGAAGGCTACTAAGAGAGGAAGGTGTACTTCATATTATGCTCAAATATGTGTTTATATGAATATCTTCCACCCTCTTCCAGCTTCAATAGATATTTATTATCAGGATAGTGTTTGGAAGTAGCCTCTAGATTATGAACATGTTCCCTTTAGATGTAGAGATTGGCATGAATATACTTATTACGATGAATGCAAATGAAGACAAGGAAGCCAAAAAATAGACCTATAGGGCAATAAGACATTGATCCAAGTAAACAGCGAACAATTAATCACTTCGGAGAAAATCATGCTCATATGAGAGCCATTTCCTCCCTTGAATTCTTAAATTCTTGAATCTTCAAAAAAAAACTATGTAATAATAATTGTCATAGGTAATTTCAGATTATCTATTATTAATAAATTACAACTCAACTTCATATTGAAAAATCTCTTAAATTTTAATTGTCTTTGAAAAGCCAAACCATATAAATAATTTATTTCTAATTATTAAAAAAATTCACTAATTTATATACGAGTTGTTTTTAGTGCAATTTTTTGGAAGCTTTTCCTATGAATTTCTCTAAAATCCAATTGGAATTCATTGAAATGATGGTAACCCCTGCACAATATAAGTGCCCTATAGGTTTTTAGGGTATTGAATCCATATATACACTCAAAAAATTAGTTTAAATAACACAAATCAAAATTCCATTACAATTTTTCCAAAAAATCACACTATTCATGAGTGGTTTTCTTCGATAAAATAGGTTTTACGTTAATTTACCCCCACACGCCTTTTTCGTGCACAAGGCCTTAACATCAATACCTTTCACTACCTTAATTATATCCACACGGCTTTTTCGTGCACCTTTCAAGGCGTTAATATCAATACCTTATCATAATTAAGGCATGGCGTAAAGGTTACGTAGGGAATAATCCATTTCGTATTTCTTCTAATTCCAAATGATTACAGATGCCAGCTGCCATTGTAGTTCCACATACCTATTATTATTAATGACGAAAGTATTATCCTAACTAAGTAATAAATTGATATATAGAATAATAAATTGATTTACATAAATTATTTTTCAGTATTTTTCAGCGTGGTGTATAGTTATTGAGTGATTGTTATTTTACAGAGAATAATCTGGGAAAATCTATTTAAAGGATCTACTCGTTGATTTATTTGGTAGAGTCTAACCCCAAGAGAGTTGAGGAAATTTGACCCATAACTTCCCAATTGGAAAAGTAATTAATAACATGAGCTCAACCAATTGAGTTATCCCTTGAAACTAATTAATCTACATTAAAAAATAATAACTACTCATAATTAATATTAAATAAATTTTAACCCACTTTTTATAATTATGTTACTAAATCATTTATGAGTGATTTATAAATAAATAAAAATATTATAAAATATTTTTTTAGTTTTCTAAAGAAAATAAATGGTTAACTTATTTGTTTATATCTAAAGAATATAAATTCTAATTAATTAAAGTATTACGGATTACTTCAAAACAAAAAAATCACTCTCAACCTACGATCTTAAAGGATAATGATTTAAATTTACATTAATGAAATAGTATTACTAAAATAGTTATATTTTTATTATTTTTCTAACATTTTAAGATAGTAACTCAATAAGTAAGGTTTTAATGATTAATCTATTTTAAAAAAAAATGTAATTTCATTTATAATAAAATGATGAACTTACATTTTATATATATTACAAAAGTGTATTTTTTAAGATCCTAACAACAATCATAAATTTTGGTTCATTAAAGACAAAATAAAAAACAAAATAGTGGTCATCCAAAAAACCTGAGCTCAAATGGAGAAAAATAACATCATGCATATCAGAATATTTAAGCCAAATTGACCATGAAAAAAGGACATGTACAGAGAAAAGTCTATAGAAACAACAACAAAAAACCTAAAAACATCATAACAAGGCCTTAAAAAACTTACATATAAGTAGCAGGAAAACCCTAGGGACCACACGGTGATCTCATATCAAGCTTACAAAGTGAGGTGGTGGAAGCATAACCTCAACTTCCAACAACAATTCCTGAAACAACAAAATGGTAGAACGATAACAAGAAAATGCATTCATAGAAACCCTCACAAATTGCACAAAGGCACACGCAGAAGGCGGTGGTGATGACCAAACAGACAACAACGATAGGCAGACCATCTGAAAATCGTTAGTGATCAAGCACTAAAACATCCCCAAACCACACTCGAAGAAAAAATAAAACTAATAGCAACTTAGAGGGTGACGATGGTGATAGCAGACAACGTATGCAACTAGCAATCAAAAGCAATGGCACAAGCGATGTCCATAATAAAATAGAACAACACAGAACCATCACAATGAGCCAAGTCGACTAACCGAAGGAGCCATAACACCAGGGAAATGGTGGCAAATGGATTAGAAAATAGACATCAGGAGCAAGCACAACAGTCTGAACTAGGGTTTCATGGCCACAAGCATGTTTCCCATGATTAATCTATTGTTGTTTGAGTGTTTGGAGATAATATGTCTTAAAAAATAATTGAAGTATCCACTTTAAATGTTTTTTGGAAACTCTATCTATCTTTATTAAAGAAACATAAATAATAATAATAAAATTATAATTAGAATGCCACTAAGCATAGAATAGATGGTGATGGGGTGTACTGTTAAGTCACTTCCTTTTCAATTTTTACTAATGGTATGGAACCTAGGACCCATGCGTTATTCCCCACAAGCAAAATTTAATTCTCTGATACGCATGAGCATGACATGCACCTCCACACCAACTATAGGAGTCTAATAACTAACAATTCATTATAGATTTTAAAAACAAAAATCGCAGGCCAAAAGGACCAAAAGGGTCACAACAATGTTCCTCCTCGCATTAGCTAACACTAGTTTGCACACAATGTTAATTGTTCACACTGGTTCACATAGATCTGCATGTGGCGTTGATTCATCAACCCTCTGGACAATCACATCTAGCACAGTTGAAATTCAATGCCACACGTTGACTTCTCTGTTAGCATTTCTACACCCTCTAATGGTTGACATCCCTATCATTGCTGACACTGTTTGAAAATTACAAAGACCATAATTTGACATCACTCAAACTAGTCCTCTAATTAACATTAAACATGTTGGACTCACACTTAATCCTGATCACTTAGTGGGGAGAGAATGCTTGGTAGAATCTAAGGTCCTAATGGAGATTGCTAACTGGGTGTTTAACATTGGACGCACCAAGAGGTGTTATAGTTAATACATGCACATCATTGATATCTATTGGCATTTGAAGCTCTCGTGTGTGTTTAAGTTCACTTTGGCATTTGCCTAGACCTAGGATTCTTGCTCGGTAGTGGAAAGAAGGCAATTGCTATGGACACTTTAGATTCTTCTAAGTCCAAATGATGAGTTCTTATTAATCTAGTTTTTTTTAGTTTCTTATGTTCTACTTTGTTTTTAGGGGTATCATCTAGCTCAAGTTGTCCAGAGATTCAATACAATTTTTTGGTAGTTTTGATGAACTTAAAAACTTTTTATGTATTGATGTTGCAAAAATTGTGGTTTTGTCACTAATTTGGTTTCCCTAATAGTAAACTAAGATAGACACCAAAACTGCTTTTATGTTCCTCATTAAAGTTTCAAATAAAAAATTTAACTTGTAAAAAAAATCTAGCCTCTAAATGAAATTATCTCTTTTAATAAGAAAATGAGGCTCTAAATCATAACTCACAAAATAGATTAAAAAAACAGTTTTAACACCACTACAATTCTAAATCATGACACGCAAAATAAGTTTAAAAAAACTCTTTTAACACCACTACTTAAAATCTCAGAGGATAATTTTCATTCCCAAACATTAAAACTAAACCATGAGAAAAATAGACTTAGATTGGAAAACCAAACTTGTAAATAGCAGAAATTAAACCAAAACTCTTCTTATAATTAAGATTGAAATTAAAAGAAAATCAAATAAGTAAATCAATATAAAACCTTGTACCATCCAAATTTTAAATCCTCAAATTTTATTCTTTAAAATTTTTGTTGAAATTAATACAACCATATGTTTAAAAAACAAACAAACACCCAAATTCTATGCGTCGAAAAAACTCAAAAACCCCAATAAAAAAAAAGGCCATATTGAATACCAACCTAAGAAATGACATACAGAGGTGCCACCACCCTCTGTCGTGGAGGAAAACAAAGTAGTCATTATCCCACCTTTCTTACGCTGAATTAAACTAGTAGTTTGAATATCTCTCGTCCGTCGATGCGTCTGACACGTATGAGAGTATATGGGATGAATTATATCCATATGTTTAACATCTCTCGCCTCGATACCTTAGCATGTGCGAGGAGATCGGTCTTTTTTTCCGAATAAAATTTAATTTTATGTTTGGGAATTTTTTTTGGTAATAATTACATCAAGAATATTCCCTATTTCATATGGTTTCACATTTACTAAATGTTTGTTTTTTAAGTTATTATTATAGAAAGATTTTTCAACATTCATAAAATGAATGTTAACATGTGAGATTGGTCTTTTTTCCTATAAAATTTAATTTTATGTTGGAAATTCTTTTGATCATAATTACATCAAGGAAATTTTGTATTTTGTACTGTTTTATGTTTACTATGTTTACTTTTTACGTCATTATTATGGAAAATTTTCTCAACATTCATAATATGAATGAGAACTTGAATTCAAATATATTCAATTTTATTTTAAAATAATTTTAAAATGAAAGTTAATTTTTATCTTAAAATAAGATCTAAAAAATTAAATTTGTTAAATTATAAAAATATTTTTTTTACTATTTTAATTATAATGTAAATTGCTATTAAATTATTAATTTTAAATCTTAGCGAACCATTTTCTTTATTAATTAATTTGTATTTGAAATTTTATTTTTAATCTTTATTTCAATTAATCTATATTTGAACTCCTAATCTTATTTAGTTCTTATTTTCAAATAATAAACATTATTAATAATTTAAATTTAAATTTGTTTTCAAATCGTAAACTTTTAACTAGTAATTATTATTTAATTCTCGGTTAAATAATTTTTTAACTATTATTTTTAATTTAATTTATTAATTAGAATTTTTTTACTGTTAACCCAACGTATATCTACTTCATTTTCTCCTATAAATAGGCTTTTCAGTGCCTATTTACTCATTAAACTTTCTATCTCTAATGATAGATGAAGTTATCATCCAAAATATTAGCCAAATCACAAAAACCACATAGTTCTATTCCAAAAATCTTCAACAACAAAACGTAAAAGAATTATTACGATACCTAGAAAAAAAAACAATCTAAACATGAATGGAAAACCAAGGGCAACTGAGAGATAAGTGATTGTAATAAGCATTATCCTCCATAATAATAGTCGACTTTTAATGTGATGAACATATTACAGCTCAGGCCATTCAATTATAAGACATATAACTATTAATTATTGCATTTATAGAGATTGTTATTAACCTCTCTACATCATATCTACTTCTTGAGTTGAGAATGAAAATTACCTTGAAAATGTGCAATTGTAAACTTGGTTTAATGATCTTGTATTGTTGCAAAATTCATAAAACTTCCATCCTCTTTGAGTTATTTTGCAAAGCATTTACACACGAAAATAAACCATAGAAATGGGTGGATAGCTACCGAGTGGAGTAGAGCTGCCGAAAGCAACCAACCAGATCGCTCTTTCCCTGCGTCTTGCCGGATATTAACCTATGGTGATCAAGCAGGTGCGTGCTATGGCTATCAAGCAGGTGCGTGCTTCTGGAAGGTAAGGAACCAATGCATGCCTTTCTTGCTCTGCTTATTGCCACGTTTCTCCCCTCTCCCCTTGTATACAGTTGAGTTTTTTGTCTGGTGCGGCCTCCTTGCATGTCCGACATCACTCGACGTGTTTTTCCTCCGCTCCACCTCTCGACAACTTTGTTTGACTGAGAAAGGAGCCTTTACATGCAAGACCATCTTGCGACACGTTCATTCCACCCATCTTAATGCCCGCTGGCCCTCCGTCTCCGAAGTTTTTTAAAACCAGTCCTTGACAGTGGGGTAAAGGTTTCTCACCCCTCCCTCCCCTGAGCGTTCAGGTGCAGGGTTGGTTTATCCTCATAATCTGGCTTTTCCTTCAGGCTCGAAGCGATTTCAATCTACCTGCTTTTCATCATACTGGGTTTATCGTTATATGCACCACCTCCAAGTTATCTGGTTGTGGTCTGCTGGCAGACTTAAAGTGCTCTTCCCTCGGCATGCTTTTGGTTAAAGGCGATCTAAATGTAACTCTAAATCCGGCGGAACGATGGGGGAAAAGCAGGAAAGGAGACCCGCTGGAAAACCGTATCAGATATGAACTTCTGCACAAGAATCTTGTAGACATAAATCCTTCTAAAATGATGCTAACATGGGACAATGGGAGGCTAGAAGAGGCATACATTGCAAAAAGAATTGATCGATTCATTGTACATGTCAGCATTATTGATAGGATGGGTATTCCTTACTCCTCCATTGGAAATGTATTCATATCTGACCATAGACCGATATATCTCAACTGGAGGGAAAAGGGTTATAGGAAAGGGTACCCTTTTAAATTTAACAGGTCATGGTTAGAAGAACCAGAATTTAATGAAGTCATAACAAAAACCTGGAAGGATTTATCGGCAAAAAATAAGAATCCCCCTTTTCTGCAAAAAGAATTGATCGATTCATTGTACATGTCAGCATTATTGATAGGATGGGTAATGCCTTACTCCTCCATTGGAAATGTATTCATATCTGACCATAGACCGATATATCTCAGCTGGAGGGAAAAGGGTTATAGGAAAGGGTACCATTTTAAATTTAACAAGTCATGGTTAGAAGAACCAGAATTTAATGAAGTCATAACAAAAACCTAGAAGGATTTATCGGCAAAAAATAAGAATCCCCCTTTTTTGACCTTTAGAGACAAACTGTCCTCTATGAGAAAGGTTGTAAAAGAATGGCAATTTAAGAAAAGACATTTGGACAGAGTGGCCCTTCGAGAAATACAGATGGAGCTCAATAGTATCTCTGGAGTTTTGGCAGCTAATACACTTCCATTTAACATGAGATGCCGCATAAAAAAGCTTGAAAGGAAAAAACAAAAAAAAACTGAAGCAGGAGGAAGCCTCATGGAGACTTAAGAGTAGGGCGATTTGGCTCAACGAAGGTGACAAAAACACAAAATTCTTCCATAGGTATGCAAATTCCAAGCGTGAGAGAAATTCCATATGGAAAATAAGTGATGGTCAGGGGGGCTCCTATTCTCTCAACAAGACATCTCAAAGGAAGTTGTGAGATATTTTGAAAGCCAATATAAAATAATGGATGTTTGCAGGTTTCAGGATATTTTATGGGGCATTGGTCCTTTCCCACAAATGTTTGATGATGAAAAAAATGAATGCTTTTCTAGCCCATAATAGAGGAAGAACTTCTAGGAGTTAGGAAGTCCTTCAAGAAGGATAAATGCCCTAGGCCGGATGGTTGGACAATAGAATTCTTTATCCATTTCTTTGATCTCATCAAACAAGATATGCTGACGATGGTCGAAGCAGCAAGAATCTCAGGCAACATACGTTAGATAATGTCCTCCACTCAAATAGCACTTATCCCAAAGAAAATGGAGGCTGAATCCTTTCAAGATTTTAGGCCAATTTCCCTTTGCAATATAATTTTCAAAATCATTACAAAGATTATCTCTGAAAGGATCAAAGCTACCTTAGCTAATTTTTTAACAAAGGATTAGCATGCTTTTTTAAAGGGAAGGAATATATTGGATGTTGTCGCCAATACACAGGAAAGCTTGTTCACTATGCTTTCAAAAAACTCTGAAGCTGCCATATTGAAAATTTATTTACAAAAAGCATATGACTGCTTAGATTGGGGGTTTATTAGATGCTTATTAGCAAAGATTGGCCCGAAATCTAATATAATCAATTGGATCATGGCATGTGTGTAGAAAGTAAACTATGTTGTCATCATAAATGGGATTCCTTCCCCTTTTTTTCTAGCAGAAAGAGGGTTGCATCAAGGTTGTCCCCTATCTCCTCTTTTGTTTATCCTGGCAATGAATTCATTAAGTCTTCATATTAACAAAGCAGTCAGTGAAAACAAGTGTCGGCCTATGAAGATTCGCAGAGACAACTACATCTTGCATAACTTATTTGTAGATGATGTGCTCATATTTGCAATGCTATGCAGAATCACCTGGATATGTCTTCATGACATCCTAAAAAGATTCCAAAATGCTACTGGTCTTCAAATAAACAAATCAAAATCCATCCTCTTCCATAATGATGTCAACATGGAAACAGTTGAATGGATTTCTGTGTTGTTTGGGATAGAGACGTGGTCCATCAAGAATGGATTAAAATATCTGGGATTTCAGCTAAAAGCAAAGGGATACACTAAAGCGGACTGGCAATGGATAATAGACAGGTACTATAAAAAGATATCTTCTTGGGAATATAAGTGCTTATCACTGGCAGGAAGAATTGTTCTAACACAAGCAGTATTATCACAACTTGTTGTATACTGGGCACACTTATTTTTCCTCCCTGCAAGTATAATCCAGAAAATGAACAAGATAATTGCAAACTTTATTTGGGGCGGCAAATCAGAACAGAGAAAATATCATCTTACCAGAATAGAAAAGATCTCTATGCCGAAGAATTCAGGTGGATGGGGACTATTGGACTTGAGGACTTTTGGAAAGGCACTCCTGTGCAAAACACTGTGGAGAGGGATTTATGGAGAGGGCCCCTGGAGCATCTCAATAAAGAAAAAATATATGGGTGGCAAAGATATGGCACACTGGTACAGATTAGGGAGGATCAGAGCCATGTATGGATCAGCGATATGGCTAAGCTTCTGCAAGATTGAGCATTATTTTCTAAGGAATTTGTTATGGAGCTTCCAATCAAAAAGTAGGATTCTCATTGGTATAGACCCTTTCATGTGCGGTCGTTAGAAGATAACCCTTTCTGAAAGACTCCTAAATTTCTTCCATAGGAGAGACTTTTTCACCTGGGATAAACTCATAGCAGTTTGGCAGGGCCCTATCCCTCTTTGGAAAGAGGCTGACAGTCTGGGGATGTCGGAGTCTTTGGCAAGGCAATGGAAAATAATTAGAGATGGCTTGAGATGTTGTGGATTATATCGTTCTATGCTAGAAGATGTTCTTATCTGGAAAGTGCCAAAAGCAAGTGTGCACGTATGTGTAAAAGACATTTACACAAACTTGATTGGATTAAAGACCGCACATTCTAGCCCAATTTTTCCATTAATTTTTTGGAAAACCAGTTGTCCTCCAAAATTAACATATTTCGCATGGTTGGTCTTCCATAATAAAAACCTGTCTTGGGAAAATCTTAAAAAAAAAAAAAAAATTGGCACGGGCCGGGCTTTTGCTTAATGTGTGAATCAACCGAGGAAAGAAACTATCACATGTTCTTCCATTGCGAAAAAATTATACAATTATGGCATGAACTGGCAGTTTTATTTGGCTTCCCTCTTGTGACTCATGCTTCCACACAAGAAGCTTTTGACTGGTGGAGTCGGCAGAAAGATTCATGGAGACCAATAATTATCATAGTTCTTTGGTGTGCATGGAAGTGGAGAAACAACATAATTTTCAAAGCCAGGAAAGAGCCTTTTTCGGCAATTCTACAAAATATTGTATCCATCTATGATTCCTTGCCGGAAAAGAAACACAAAAGGAAAAATGCCAATCGAAATGAGCAAGAAGATAATCACTCAAGGGTCCCAAGAGCGTATTTTGACGGTGCTGCTCAGCAAAACTTTTGTGGCTATGGGGTACATATCATAATGGATGAGAACCTTCAATATCTCATTTCATGGAATGGGGGAAAGGGCTCTAACTGCATGGCTGAGGCGATGGCTCTAGCAGGTCTTCTTGCTTTCTGTATATTTTTTGATATTCAGTTTGTTACAATCTTTGGGGACTCCAAAATCATGGTTGATCATGTTATGGGAAAATGCCACATCAGAAACCCACACCTTGCAGGTTGGATGGACAGAATCATGTATTTATGGGGAATCGTGAAGGGAGGCTCCATTCAACACATTTATAGATCCCAAAACCAGCAAGCAGATTCTTTGTCAAAGGAAGGTCTTCTATCATAAACAGGTACCTGGAACATGAAGGTAATTTGTGACGATAAATCCTTCTCCATCCAGGATTTCTCCGTCCCTAGTTTTTAATTCACTTTTTGATACTCTCCAAGTATGCTCTGGTATTTTGTCCTTTTGTTTTATAGCCTCGAATATGTATGGTTTATGGATGACCGAACTATCTCTGCAACAAGTTTATACTTCAGAAAATCTCATGTGTTGTGCAAAAAGTCTTGTATATGTTAGCTCAATCGCTTTCATTCTGGATGGACTTCTCATCTAGTTTTCTTTCTTTTTGATTCAGAGTTCTCCAGCTTTAAAAAAAAGCATTATGACGTACCATCTATTATCTTTATATTGTCTCAATATAATATAATCATGCTTTTTCGTTCTAAAAAAAAAAGAATAAATTTGATTTATCATAAGCCATGTGTTAGGGCGTGATTGGTTTAGTCTTTTCAATGCAAAATAATATTTCACCAGTTGCCAGAATATATCTACCTTATTGTGTTCATCATAAGATTAAGGAAGATTTCCATAATATTTATACTGGTCCAACCGAGTTTCTCTATATTTCTCAGTTGTAAAGTTCATTATATCATCTTGAATATTTGTTCCTCTTCCACCTTCTTATGTAAGAAATACATATTGTTAGTTGGTCTAACTGTCTTCCCATGAGAGAAATACATATGAATTGTATCCAATGGAAAAGATATCAAAAAAGAGGGATAAGTAAGAATAAACTCAAGAATTGGAACAATAATATAAATTTGACACTCACTTTATCCCCACAGTAGACTTACAAAATCTAGAATGATAAACATTATAGATATTTTAAAAATGAGAATACATTAAAGTTACAAAACAAATTGCAAATTACTAGAAGAATAGTACGAGGAGGTTAAAGGATCAAAATTTACTTATTATCTACATATCGATCACTCCTACCTTGGTTGAAAAACTTAACATTTACCTAATATTGAATTCAATGTTTAAAAGAGAATCTCGTTAGTTAGGGGTAGAGAGATTGCCTTTCGATTAATTTTATACTATTGCGATCTCATGGAGTGAATACTTTGTGATTATTTTTATCAAAATTTGTTTTTTTTTTTTTTTACAAGAAAAATGGTATTCAACATAATTATTTAAAATATGTTTCATTTATTCAATCTTAAAAAAAAAGGAGATTTAATTTATCCCATGCGTCTTCTTTTTAGGAAATTAGGCAATGGGAAGATGTAAAAAAAATTGAGAATTTTTTTATATTTTTTTCCTACTAATTTCTAGGAATTTTATGCCACAAGGCTAGTGTTCAAGGCACCTTTTCGATTAACACTGTCATTGGTGTTCGTCGTATCAACAGGAAATATCACAAAACCCAATACTCATTTTGTTGGGTGTGGAGCCTGATTATCTTCTTGATTATTCAGAGGTTTTTGTTTCAGTCATGTTGGATCTTTGTTCCTAACATGGTGATAACGGTGCCCGTTTAATCATCGTTAGGGGGGTCTAAGGAGGGCGACAAAGGCTTTTATGAGCCCCCCTAACAGGGGTTTAGGGGAAGTGCCCCCGAAGCTAAAAATAGATGTAATTTTTCCTTGTAAAATATTGTAATTTCGTAGTCAATCTAGGCCGCTCATTAGGGGAATGATCTGGTTGTAGAAGTTATGTTAATTTAGGGTTTTTTCCCTAGAAGGCTACCATCGATTTATATGAGGAACTGTATTGCAACTATGTATCATTATTCTGAGCAAGAGAAAGAGAGATCAGGTTGCGTAAGAGTGAGGAGGAAATTACAGTGAATTTCTTGTAGGTTGTATCTCTTCATTTTGTTGGATAATATAAAATGAAGGACTTCTTGTTTCTTTGTGGACATAGCCCAAATTGAGTGAATCACGTATATTTGTGTCTCTCTTGTTTTGTGCATTTCTGTATTTGTGTTTCTGCAACATTTTGTGTATTTCATTGCTCCATTAATTCATCTTTAACAATTGGTATCAAAGCCGAAGATTTGTTTGGCTGATAAACTCGCAAGAGAGAAGGGTTCCTTGTTCGAGTGTGAGAAATGGCTGAAGATGGTATGTTTAGGGTTGATAAATTTAACGACCAAAACACCAGTTGTGGAAGATGTAGATAGAATATTATTTGTATCATAAAGATTTGTACTTACCATTGAGCGGAAAAACAAAGAAGACGATGAGTATGATAGACGCAAAATGGGAGATTTTCAACAGAAAGGAACTAGGAACACTACAATTGTGTCTAGCAGCGTCGATGGCATTCAACACTTCAAAGGAACCGACAACAGAAGGTTTACTGACAACATTGGCCAAACTATATGAAAAACCCTCGGCCTCAAATAAGATATTTCTTATGAAACACTTATTTAATATGAAGATGTCAGAAGGTGGATTTGTTTCTGATCCGGATTTAAACAGGAACACAACAAATTACAAAGATAGCCATAAACACAGAGATTTAACGGAAATAATACTTCATTTCATTAATGTAAAATATTGAAATATGCTTACAAACAGAAACAGAAATAAACTAGCTAGGGTGATGGTAGCTTATCTCTGAGAAGAAATGTGGCGGCTACATGCCTCTAAGATGCATTACAATGAGGCTCGAAGGCCTATTTATTGTTGAGAAACAATGGAAAACCCTAAACATCCAAAACCCTAACCTTAGGAGATGAAACACCAAATTGTGGGCCCTGTTTTGGGTAAGTTGGTACATCAAATTCTCGCAGTCGTAACTTTGGCACCTGACCTCCATTTGACTCATACAATAGCTCATTAGAAATATCTATCCGAGCACTACAACTTTGGGAAGAGTAACATTAATATATAGACCCTTGTTGCTCCTAGATTTCCTAAAAATTGTCGTTTAGGGCCTCAAAATGGCTCCGGAAGTTCAAGACCCGAAAAACTGCTAAAAATAGTAAATTGTGCTACAAATAAGGAAACTGAAAAATTAACAGAGATAGTTGTGGGGGTCCAAGTGGGATAGGTGGGTGGCCACCAACATCCACCTAGATCATTCCTCCCCTCTTAGGAAGAAATGGTCCCCATTGAGTTCCTCCCTGAGATGAGGAAACTTCTACTGAGTTGGGTCCTTGGTGAGATGTTCTGCAATCTCTGATGTGTCCAACATGGTTGAGGGTAGTACACATTGAAAACTTGGTGCAGGTGAAGGAATGAGGGAATGTTGTGCTCCAAACCATTGTTTCCCACAACCTTGTTAATGGTGTAAGGACCATGTCAGAGTGGTCTGAGCTTCTGATGGGTTCTTGTAAGGCGTTCTTTCTGTAGATGAAACCAGACTTTGTGGCCCACCTGAAACTTGTGTGGTACCCCTGTGAGTGAGGAGAAGTTGTTCCTGTGTACTTTCATGACCGTATCTCTCTGTTGTTGCTGCTGCATGGAGGAACCCTTCGCGGGGGTCATGGTTGTGGTGATGATCTTCCCCTTACTTTGGGAGCGAACCAGACAGAAAATGAATTTCCTAGTTTGGGAGATGAGCTTGCTGCATCTCTTAATAGTGATCAAAGAGGTGCTGGTAAGTGGGGCTACCTCTGGTATCTTGTATAATAAATTACAAAAATAAATAATGACAGCGTGAGGCCTTGACTCATAAACAGCATGTCGGCTCCACAAGTATGGTTGGGATAATAATACATCACAAACATCCAGAGGTGAAACATCACACAATACCTCATCTGTGAAGGGTTTGATGCTGTAGGGAAGGCGACACTGCTGGAAAACTTGAAGATCTCGTCTTTCGTGAAGCCACCCAGTATTGTATGACTGCGGGTGTGGTGTAGTCGGTAGGCCCAACCGCTTCACGACCTCCGTTGAAATGAGGTTCTTTTGGCTCCCACAGTCAACAATGAATTATAGCGGTGAACCCTTCACCCACCTCTGTGAGTGGAAAAGACGCTCCCCCTCCTCTGGATTTTTGGGCTCATTCTTCTGGATCTTGGCAGTGGAAACGATGGTGTTGGGCTCTGTGTCAATGATCTTCTTCCCTTTACCATTCCCCTTGTCGGGTTATGACTCAGGGTTGGAACATGCATATGATTCTGAAGCCTTCAACTCGGCCACCAGGGATTGCTTGGTCTGACACTCACTTGTGTTTTGAGTGGGGCCCTTATGGAACTCACACCACTTTCCTATGTCCTTCTTTGACTTCGTGGTGTTGTTATTTTCTTGTGGCTTCAACGGGTTGTCTTCAGTTGCCATGTCTTGTCTTTGTCCTAGGTTCTATGATTTGGGGAAGCCTTTCCCTTGCTTCAGATTCGCAGATCCAAAGTCTCACTTCTTCTATTTAAACTTTTGGTCGATTTTGACAGTGTATCGGTATGCTATGCCGAGCGAGGAGATGTTTAGGAACTCCATCTCATCCTAGATGTATCTATGTAGGCAGCCGCGGTATTTGAGTACCAGATGTAGCTCAGAATCTTTGATACCCAACTGTGTGCGAAGGGTATGAAAAATTTTTGTGAACCCTGGCACATCTTCGTCCCTTCCCTGTTGCAGCATGGTCCACTTTATGTATTTGTCCTCATACCTTTTGACAGGGTACTACTACTCCTTGACGCCATCCCATAATGAATTTCAAGTGGGTGCGACTGAAAATAGTGAGTCCGTACTTTCATCCTTCTACTCACAGTAGGTTTCCCACCAGTCCTTGAAGTGGGGGGCTGCTTTGAGAAGAGCAAAAATAATCTTTTCCTAATTGGAAAAATCATGAACAGAAAAAGAATCCTCTAGCAGATTTAACCATTTATCTATGACATCTGCATTGATCTGACCCTCGAATATGAGGATTTCAAAATTAACTTGTACCTTAAAGGGTGTGGCATTTCCAGAGTAGTTGTTGGAAGTTGATGTGTCACCTCTGGGTAGCCACTGAAGGATATGGGAAAAGTTGTCCATCATTGCGTTCCTTTGTCACTCGAAGGCTTCTTCGAGCAACATTTTGATAGGATCTCCTGCCCCCTCATCTTTCTTTTCATCCGCCATGGTAGGCCATCGGGATTTTCGAGGTTGATCTTGCAAAGGTTCGACCAGTTCAAGCCCTTACTCCTTATATTCTGACCTAATTGGGGACATGCAAAGAAAAATAGATCGCTCTGATACCACTAAATCAAATTTAAACAGAAACACAACAAATTATAGAAATAACCATAAACATAGAGATGCAGCGGAAATAGTACTTCATTTCATTAATGTAAAATACTCAATTATGCTTACAAACAGAAATGGAAATAAACCAGCTAGGGTGATGGTAGCTTATCTCTAAGGAGAGATGTGGCAGCTACATGCCTCTGAATTGTGTTACAATGAGGCTCGAAGGCCTATTTATTATTGATAAACAATGGAAAACCCTAAACATCGAAACCCTAACCCTGGGAAACGAAACGCCAAATTGTGGGCCCCATTTTGGGTAAGTTGGTACATCAAATTCTCGGGGTTGTAACTTTGGCACCTGATCTCCGTTTGACGCGTCCAATAGCTCGTTAGAAATATATATCCGAGCATTAAAACTTTGGGAAGAGAAACATCAATCCATGGACCCATGTTGCTCCCAGATTTCCAAAAGAAACGTCATTTAGGGCCTCAAAACGGCTTCGAAAGTTCACGACCCGAAAAACTACTAAAAATATTAAATTGTGCTACAAATAATAAAACTGAAAAACTGACAGAGACAGTTGTGGGGGTCCAAGTGGGATAGATGGATGGCCACCAACATCCACCTGGATCAGTTTCTGATCATTTAAATGAATTTAACATGATTACCAATCAGTTAAGTTCTATAGGGGTAAATTTTGATGATGAAGTTAGGGCTATGTTATTTTTGTGCTAATTATGAGAAAGTTGGAATGAATTGGTTATGGTTATTAGTAACTTTGTCTCTGGATCTAGTACTTTAAAGTTTGATGATGTTGTTGGTGCCATCCTTAGCGATGAAATGTGATGGAAAAGCTTCGGTGAGACATTAGGTAATACTTTGACTCCAAAGAATAGGGGAAGAAAAATGGAAAGAGGAAGGAGCCCAAGAAATCGCAATAAGTTAAGAATATGTAGATCCAAATCTAGATCAGGTATAGTTTGTTGGAAATGTGGTAAGAAAGTACACCTGAAGAAACACTGTAAATATCATAAGGGAAAATAAGGAGATGGAAAACAAGAGAAAAATCATGAAGAAATGTGATAGGTGATGTGTTGCAATATGATTTTATTCTTTCATTAGAGATTATTATTGATGCTTGGGTGGTAGATTTAGTGGCTTCATTCCATGCCACACCTGATAGGAAACGTTTTCATGACAACGTTCAAGGAGATTTTGGACAAGTTCGTTTGGTTGATGATAAACCCTGTAAAATCATTGTAATGGGTAACATTTTTATAAAGCAACAAAATGGAAACCAATGGATATTAAAGGAGGTAAGACATGTTCCATATCTGAAGAAAAATCCAATTTCAACAGGGCAGTTAGTTGGTGAAGGCTGTGTAACTACATTCATAGACAAAACTTGGAAGGTCACTAAAGGAGCCCTGGTAATAACAAAAGGAGAAAAGGTTGGTACGTCGTATTTATGCAATGGAATTTATAATTCTATTAATGCTTTAACCTCTATAGGAGATGACACAACATTGTGGCATCATAGGCTTGGGTACACAAGTCAGAAAGGGATGCATATTCTCACTCGAGAAATTTGTTTCTAGGTTTGAAGCATGTTGATTTGGATTTCTCTGAGAATTGTGTTTATCGAAAAGAGAAGAGAGTAAGATTTATCATAGTTGGGAAGGAAAATAAGTGAGAAAAACTAGAAATTTTCGATATAGATGTATGGGGACCTGTTCATGTATCATCTCTTGGTTCCTCTCGCTATTATGTTACCTTTATTGATGATGCAACTTGGAAAACCTGGACTTATTGTATTCGAAATAAATTTGATTTATTTGATACTTTCAAGAAATGGAAAGCTTTGGTTGAGAATGAGACGGGAAAGAAGTTAAAGTGTCTTAAATCAGACAATGGAGGTGAATACTGCAACAAAGAGTTTGGTAACTATTTTTGAAAGCATGAAATTCGTAGAGAGAAGACAGTTCAAGGAACACCACATGAAATTGGTGTGTCAGAAAGGATGAAAATGAAAATCATGGAGCATGCAAGGTGCATGAGATTGCCCTTACAATTTTGGGCAGATGTTGTAGATACAATTGTTTATCTAATAAACATAGCACCTTCAAGTTCCTTGGATGGTGGTATTTCAGGGAAGACATGGATAGATAAGAAGGTAAACTACTCATTTTTAAAGACTTTCAGTTGTGAAGTCTTTGTCCACATCAATAAAGAAAATAGAACAAAGCTTGAGGCAAAATCAAAGAAATGTACCTATATTGGATATAGTAGAATCCATTCTATCTTCATTGATACACATTCCGCGGATGGTGTGCTTACTTCACCATTAGTCAGTGAGGGAACTCAAGCCCACCATGAAACGCAGAACCACGACAAACGATTTTGGTTATCTACTATATTATTATTAAAATCTAAAAATAATTAGGAGAAAAGATGTTATATTCAATGAAAAGGTCTTGTATAAGGATCAAATGCAGGGAAAGAAATAGGAAAAAAACAAATAAAGAATATGTAGTGCTTGATGAGATCACAAAAAAAAGTAAAGATCCCTGAAAATCATAATGATCAACAGCCGCAACAACAACAACAACCACAATAGCAACAAGAACCTCAAACACCTGAAAGTGGTGTTTGAAGATCTACCAAGATAAGTAGACTCCTTGAACAATACTCTCATTTATTATATTTTGTATTGTTCATTGATTCTAGTGAATCAGAAAGATATGAAGAAGCAATGCAGGTAGAAACCAAGAAGAAGTGGGAGAAAGCCATGGAAGAAGAGATGGAGTCCTTGATGCATAACTATACTTGAGATTTACTCAAGTTGCATGCAGGTAAAACAACATTGTGGAATAAATGGGTTTATAGGTTGAAGGACGAAGATGGATGTAAACAAAGGTATAAAGCTAGACTTGTGGTGAAGGGTTTTGCACAAAAGAAAGGTATAGACTTTGATGAAATTTCTTCTCCTGTTGTTAAAATGACTTCAATAAGAACTATTTTAAGTCTAGTGGCAGTCGAAGGTTTGCATCTTGAGTAGTTAGATGTAAACATAACCCTTATCCATGGGGATTTGGAAGAAGAAATATATATGTAGCAGCCACAAGGGCATGAGGTCAAAGGGACGAAGAATTTAATGTATAAATTGAAGAAGAGCTTGTATGGCTTAAAATAGTCTCCAAGGTAGTGGTATCTAAAATTTGATAGGTTTATGTTTGAACCAGGTTATACTGGATGTTACTCTGACCATTGTGTTTATCTTAAAAAGCGAAATGATGACAACTATATTATATTGTTATTGTATGTAGATGACATGATTGTTGCAGGGTCTAACATGAAGGAAATAAATGTGCTCAAAGGAAAATTGATAAATTTGTTTTCAATAAAGGATTTTGGTGTTAAAAAACAATTCCTTTATATGAGAATAACTAGAGACAAGAAAAATCGCAAATTGACATTATCTCAGAGTGAGTAGATAGAAAAGGCGTTGGAAAGATTTAATATGTAAAATGTAAAACTAATTAGTACACCTTTGTCTAGCCATTTATAACTAAGTAAGGAGATGTGTCCAAAGACTTGGGAAGAGATGGATTATATGTGTAAAGTTTCATATGCATCAACAGTTGGAAGCTTAATGTCTACAATGGCCTGATATTGCACATGCAATGGGAGTTGTAAGTAGGTATATGAACAATCCATTAAAAGAACATTAGATGACAGTAAAGTGGATTCTCAGGTATTTGAGAGGTACCACAAATCAAGCATTATGCTTTGGTGGTTCAAACATTGCTCTACAGGGATATGTTGATACATATATGATAGGTGATAGATATAACATGCGAAGCACCACAAGGTATGTGTTTATTGTAGGTGGAACAATTTTCAGTTGGGTTTCAAAATTGCAAAACATTGTTACACTTTCAACAACGAAAGTAAACTATGTTGTTACTACAGAGGCTAGTAAATAAATGATTTAGTTACAAAGGTTTATGGATGAACTGAGTAAGAAGTAGGAGATTGACAAGTTATACAATGTTAACCAAAGTGTCATTCATCTTGCAAAGAACTCAACATTTCATTCCAAGACTAAACACATACAACTCAAGTACCATTTCATACAGTTAGTGTTGGAAGATGGACATTTGAAGCTGGAAAAGATACATACTAGCCATAATATTGCAAATATGTTAACAAAAGTTATAACCAAGGAGAAACTAAGATTTTTCTCAATTTCAATTAGTCTTTAGTATGATGGCGAAGATGAGAAACAACCAGGTCCAAGTGGAGCCATTGTCCAGTAAGTGAAACAAGGATGGAGTTTATACAATCAGTCTCCAAGTAAGAGATTGTTGGGTGTGGAACCTGATTATCTTCCTAATTGTTTAGAGGGTTTTGTTTTTTTGTTTTGTTTTTTTGTTTTTTTTTTTTGCAGTCGCGTTGGATCCTTGGTCCTAATGGGGTAGAAACACTGCTCATTTAATTGTCATCAAGGCAGTCTATGGGGGGGGCGACGAAGAATTTTATGAGGCCCCCCCCTGGTGGGTTTACTTAAAAATAGATGTAAATTTGCCTTGTAAAATATTGTAATTTCATAGTCAATCTCGGTCGTTCATTAGGTGAATGATATGACAACAGAAGTTATGTTAATTTAGGGTTTTTTCCCTTAGAGTGCAACCCTCAGTTTATATGAGGGAATTGTATTGCTGCTGTGTATCATTATTCCAAGCGAGAAAGAGAGAGGAGGTTGTGTGAGAGAGAAGAGGAAATTACAACAAATTTGTTGTAGGTTGTATCTCTTCATTTTGCTAGATAATATAAAAGGAAAGATTGGTTGTTTCTCCATGGACGTAGCCCAAATTGGGTGAACCACATATGTCTATATCTCTCTTGTTTTATGCGTTTTTGTATTTGTGTTTCCGCAATATTTTTTGTATTTCATTGCTTTGTTAATTAATTTGTAACAACTTTAACCAACTCTTCATCAATTAATTTTATTCCGAGAGTGTCTCGACGACCCAGGAGGAAGGAACATACGGTTTGGCCAAGATTACAGTGACGCTCGAGAGGAAGGAATAGACATTTTCGCCACTACAATGTGGTGTACAACATTCTCGGTTGGCTTGGGAGATGATCACGTAGACAAACTAAATGACTTGGGAGATTTGGAGATAGAAAAAGATTTTAAAGAAGAAGAAGGTAGTTTCGAGGCCAAAAGAGTTGAAGATTTCTTTGGCTTTGCGGAACTTGAACTAGTGACAAGATTTGTAGAAACTCTGGAAAGAGAAGGTCGACGGGTTTCTGTAACTAAAGGATTGGGATTTGCATGAGTTGATGGTGTGGATGAAAGTCATTGTCGTGAAGTGGATGGAGATATAATGCTTGCTCGTCATTGGTCCCAATGCTATTCTATGTGAGGATTTGGTAGTAGCAAATGCCTTTCCCAATGGAGATTTTCCACGTGTTCAATTCTTACCACATAGGATGGAGGAGGATGAAAATGGAGAGCAGGGATTAGCTGGGGTGAACAATGTTTGCCCAACTAACTCCATAAAAGAAACACCTTCAATGTAAAAATAAATGCTATTCTATTATGAGGAATTGATAATAGTAGCCACCTTTCCCAACAATGATTTTCCACATATTAAATTTTTGCCACACAAAATAGAGGAGGAAGAAAATGGAAAACAAAGATTCGCCGGGTGAATAGTATTTACCCAACAAACTCCATAAAGGAAGATCTTTAATATAAAAATAAAAATGCAAAACATCCAAATTCCATGTGTTAAAAGAAGTCAAAGAAACAATAAAGATAAAGACATATTGAAGACCAGCCTAAGAATTGGCAGAGAGAAGTGCCCATCGTCTTCTTCTGACGTGGATGAAACCAAAGTAGTCTTTATCCCACCTATCTAATAATAATGAAATAGATACATGGTTTTACTATTTATTATGCCACGTATCTTATAAGAATGAATTATATGCATAGCTTTAATATCTTTCGTCCTCCAATACTTTACATATGTGCGGGGGGATTTTGGGTTTTGTTAAATTGGCAATTATGTTAGAATGTTTCAAGATAATTAGGCGATGTAGATGCTCTAGAAGAATTATGATTATATTAAAATACTTTAAGATAATTGGGTGGTGTGGATGTAATTGAAAAATTAAGTCATGCATTTTTTATTTTTTAAATTGCATCTAATTTATACTAACAACTCTTAATATAGTTAGAAACTAACCAACTCTTAACATAGTTAAACAAAATTTTAACTAACCCACTCTTTCCTCTTAACATAGTTAGACAAAGTTTCAAACTTAAGATATAGTAATGCATATCCCTTAAACATAACTTTCCTCCTAACATAGTTAGACAAAGTTTCAAACTTAAGATTTTAACAAAAACATTACCTTAGTAATGCACACCCCTTTAAACATAAATCATAATTTCTTAATAATCACGAAATTTTTTATTTTATTATTCTTTTTGTATGTTAAAAATTCTTGAGATATATAAATGAGTGATGTTAAATTTTGGTTAATTTTGTTTTTTAAAAATTATCTATTAATGATTATAATTTTTTTTATTTTTTATTTTCATTTTTTAAATAAGAAAAGAAAATATAAAATGAATTTGGATTTTGTATATTTATATATAAATAATGATTTTTATATTATAATTTTATTTTTAATTCCTAAATCATTATAGGATATATATACAATAATATATCTACAATTTTGTAAATATAAAAAAAAAATTTGATAAATTTAATTTTTAATTATCTATATTAATTAGAAATTATTTTGGTTTGTGGTAAATGTTTATCTCTAGTCACTCTATTGACCCATTAAAGTGTATATGTGGGAATTTTGTTGATCCATTAAAGTGTATATTTTTTTTTTATTGTGTTTCAAATGGTTAATGATTTTTTGAAGTATTATTAGTATATTTTTCTTAGTATAGTTTTTATAGATAATGATGTTAGTTTTTTTTGGATATGTATGCAGCATTTTAGATCATTCATGCTGCTTTTCAGGCCAAAAATGCTCACTGTAATTAGTATGAAAAAACAATGACTCAATCTATGTTTAAATTTTATATCATTTTGGACAAGAATCCTTGGATTTTTTTGTTGGTATAGTCTCTTTAACAACAGATAGTAGAAGGTCATCTATGTTTGTATATTTTCTTATGTGATTAACATAAGATTCATAACTTAAAAAGATAATGTAGATTAATATTCTAATTAGATTTTGTTTTGGTCAAGTTGTCTGAGTTCTCCATAGATTACATCAGGCTTGACCTTTGACTTGAGAAACCGCAACTCAGGGGCATCTAAACCATCAAAATCACCTAGGACTGCACCTGGACTGGGCTACACCAACCCTTAACATGGTGATGCAGGGGCATCATCCATCCTCTAGAAAAACAATTAAAATATGAGCTTCTAAAAGTTGATGTGGCCATGAAGACAATGTTTTCCTCCAATGGATTGATTTTTGCTAGTTTCTAGGGATCGTGAACGATTTTAGGGATTAGATCGGATCCTTTGAGTGATCTGATCCTTATTTTGTTGTTGTTATAAATGTAGCCCACAGGCATGTAAAACGGTGGCCATGAGAATCGAGACCAAGCCCGTCAAACCTCGAGAGGCCATCGGATGTAATTGTGTCTTTTTTCAATATATTATCCTTGATAGTTTTAATCTTCCGTTATGTAATTCCTTGTGTTTGGATTTTAATTTTCTATCTTTTTGTAAGAGGAAACTATGAGCACGAGAAAACTATTTTTGCACCCGGAGCTTATGTCAATTGTTGATTCCCCAAATATTCGAGAATCAGATGGACATGGGTGCAATTAAATAATTGACCGTGCCCATGTCCATCTGATTCTCGAATATTTGGGGAATCAACAATCGACATAAGGATGCCCGTTTTGTATGGCAAAATTGAGAAAACTACGTGATCTGTGGAATAATGTAGTTAGCAGTGATCAAGATTAAGTGTGAGTCCAACATGTTTAATGTTAATTAGAGGAGTAGTTTGAGTGATGTCAAATTATGGTCTTTGTATTTTTCAAACAATGTCAGCAATGATAGGGATGTCAACCATTAGAGGGTGTAGAAATGCTAACAGAGAAGTCAACTTGTGGCATTGAATTTCAACTATGCTAGATGTGATTGTCCAGAGGGTTGATGAATCAACGCCACATGCAGATCTAAAATAGGAAGAGCTAGGGAGAATAATTGTGGGCGAGTGGATCAATTCTAATTAGATGGGAGGAGAGAAAACATGAATAGATGAGTTTCAAATTTCCATGAGGATGGTTTAAAATTTCCACGAGGATGGAGTCCCTTACACTCCCTCATGATGCTGCACCCAATCTCCATGTCCTCATGACTATTTGAGACAGATTTCTTGCCAACCACCACATGAATTCAATGATTGAATTTTAAATAAAAAATGGTGGTTCAAAATCAAAATGTAAATACAATATGTGGTAAAATGTTAAAACTTGGAAATATTAGATCAATTATTCTCTTATGGCCTCTCTTTCCTCTTCCTCTCCTCTCTAGTGAACCGTGTCCTTCGATACTCATTGCTACTAAGTTAGACTTATTAGTTTTCAAATAATATTTACATATCTTAAGTATACCATGAAAAGCTTACTACATATTATATAATATTGTTGCACTTTGGGTTTGAACCCCATAAAAAAATTTAAGCTATACACACAAAATCATTTTATTTGTTTAATAAAATTCAAGTATAAAATGAAAAACAATTTCATTCATTCATTAACTTTAATATGATAGTAAAATAATTAAATCCATTATGATAGTAAAATATTGAATACATTATGTTGTAATTCAAAACCAACCAATTATGTTAATTTAAATAAAATCAAATAAAAATATTAACAAGAATATTTTCAAAGTGATAATTTAAGTGAATTCTGATTTCATCTTATTTCATATCCATAAAGAACTCAGAGGATTCGAGATCAAATAAGTCAAGTTACACACTCTTATTCATCATACTAAAAACTCTTATTCATCATAATAAAAAATATAGAAATAAATCAAATCAATAGCAGTGGAAACCTTCCCTAAATTAGTTAAGATAAAACAATATATATATATTTTAGAGCGTTAGGAATATGAACACTATTGCTCAAATGAAAAATACAGCATAATCATCACAAGCCATGAATGACAACAAAACACAAACCCACGTTAATCCTACAACAATAAAATACTTGAGTACATGAAATAGTAGAGTCTCTACGCCACAATTTTTATATTTTTCTCCACGTTCAAGTTCTTAACAGAGCTACAGCTTCGGCTCCGTGGAAACCGAAGATCTTCGTGCACAGTGTGTTCGAAAGCAGAGAAATCAGAGGGGCTCTCTTCATCAATTCTACAAATCTGTTGCCGATTACGTTTCTCAGTGAAAGTGCTCAGACTCCGGTTGAACGGCTGATGATCAGACAACTTCGTTATCCTTACTGCCGTCGCTAGCCCCCGCTGCGACGCCGCTCTGACGAGCTCTCTGTAATCGTGGTCGTTGTCCCTGAGAGAAGAAGCGTTCAAACTGAAGCTCCTCGGGAGAGTCATGGTCACCCCAGTTGCCCCCACCACGCCAAGGTTGTTGGCCCTCTCCGCAAACTGGCACATGCGATGGACATAGAAATCTCGAGCTCTGGCCAGATAGGGGATTGGGGAGAGAGCTCCGATAAATTTATAGAGAGCTCGCATCATTGGCTGTTTCTTGTTTTTTTCTGTTTGCTTCCATTTTGCCATCTAACTGCGCTGAACACTCACTCAATCAGTGTTCTACTCACTCAATCAGTTTCTCACTAGTACCAGAAATTTAAGGTTTGGCAACAATGAAAGAGCCACGGGATGGGACCACTGATACCGACAACTTCATTAATCCACTACTGCCTCAATTTATGGATTCTGTTATCTGTAGCTATCTGGTCTTGTGTTGCACCAATGAGGTAATTTGTAATTTTAATTAGCTCTGCTAATTATTAAAGATTTTTTTTAATTTGTGTTTACGTTGGTTTTTTTTTAATATATATAATTTGATAAATTTAAATATTTTTAATATTTTTAAAATACTTAATTTATGTATGGTGTGGCTACTTTGTGGATGTCATAACCTTAATGTCACGTGTAGTTGTGTGGTATTATCGTAGTCTCAATATCAATGTAGTTGCCGTGTGGAGTAGCTAGGAATGCCATAACGTTACCGACACGCTAAAAGTATGGTGGGGTTGTTTTTACATAATAATGAGAATGAGATTATATAATATGTATTAAATAAATTTACATAAAAATAAAACGATATTTAATTTTTATAGATAATGTGATTTATTATTTTAAATTATAATATATATATATCTTATATTTTTTATATTTATGATTTTATTTATTTTAGTTAAGATTGTATTACTTTGAAATATATGCAATGTTATTATATTTATTAAGCTTTAACATTCATGTCATTGTAGTGGTCAAAATTTATCCATTAAGAAACTAGATATTTTTTACCATTTACTAATAATTAGACTTAAATTTAAAGAGTATCAATTATTCTAGCATCACAAAAGTGTCTACAATAGTATTCGAAAAGAAAAAGAAAAAACTTAATATAAGCATTCACTTGCTAGAATCTAAGGATGAGAGCAAGGTCTTTAGCATTGGAGATAGTAGGGTCATGCAGTGTAGGTTCACATAGAAAGTTGAGTTCAATGTGTGCTAACCTCAAATTAATATTTTCTTAAAATATTTGTTGGTTACATTGGAGTCTCTTGACAGCTACCAAGCTAGCAAATATGTTGCAATTTTCGGTTTGTTTTTCCTTTAGCACCCTCCCCAACAGAGTCGATGTACGAGTATAAAGCCAAGGCTAAGAAATAGTACTTCCTTCTTTCCCGGGTGGTCCCGAGTCAAGAATCCATGGTGATATGTCTTCCATAATTTCATAATTTGATAGGGCCTATCTATCTCGAAAAATAAGAGTCTCCAATTAGTGAATTTCCCTTTGAGTTTCAGGTGGAACAACTACATGGTAAGAATCAAGGGCATCTTGGGCCTTTTATTGATTTTGAATGTGGCCTTGGGGGCAGGGTGATCCAGATTTAAACAGGAACACAACAAATCACAGAGATAACCATAAACACAGAGATGCAGCGGAAATATTACTTCATTTCATTAATGTAAAATACTGAAATATGCTTACAAACAACAATGGAAATAAACTAGCTAGGACGATGGTAGCTTATCTCTGAGAAGAGATGTAGCGGCTACATGCCTCTAAAATGTGTTACAATGAGGCTCGAAGGCCTGTTTATTGTTGAGAAACAATCGAAAAACCTAAACATCCAAAAACCTAACCCTAGAAGATGAAACGCCAAACTGTGGGCCCCATTTGGGTAAATTGGTACATCAACTTCCTGGGGTCGTAACTTTAGCATATGACCTCTGTTTGACGCACACAATATCTCATTAGAAAAATATATCTGAGAACGACTACTTTGGGAAGAGCAACATCAGTCTATGAACCCATGTTACTCCCAATTTTCCCAAAAAACGTCGTTTAGGCCTCAAAACGGCTCCAGAAGTTCAGAACCCGAAAAACTGCCAAAAATAATAAACTGTGCTACAATTAAGGACACTGAAAAACTGAAAGAAACAATGGTGGGGGTCCAAGTGGACTTGGCAGGTGGCCACCAATATTCACTTGGATCATAGGGCATCTTGGGACTTTTGTTGATTTTGAACGTGGCCATGGGGGCAGGACCTTCCCCCATCCACCTACTATGCACATTACATTACATGATTGATTGATAGAAATAACCTTTGTAGTAATGACAACCGAGATACCTGAGTCAATAAAACCATAATTCTCTCATTGGATGAAGTGTGAATTCCAACAAGCTGAATGACATATTACAAACATATTATAGATAGAACCACGACATTGGTAAGGGAGCACAAAATTCCAATACAATTACCACATCCAGGAAAGGAACACCAAACAAATCCTTGACCCCTTGATGCTAAAACAACCAACAAGCTTGAGTGTATTAAAGGATGGTAAGGGCCACTAACTTGAATAAGATGACCAAAAACAGTAACAAGTCTCTACAAAACCTTAGGTTCCTGAACTTGAGTTTCCTCCCAAAATACACACCGAATCCCCAAGCCAAAAACTAAGAGAAAATCCAAAGTCGCAATATCTAAACTCAAATTGAGCACAATCAAACCAAGAAGCTATTAGAAAAGAGTCACGAGGAGGGACACAAAGAATATTAAACATGGAAGTAACCTCTAAGTTATTGGCCAAAAGAAACTCCTTAGATAAGTATGAGGATGCCCTACCAATATTCATAGAGGCTAGCAAGTAAAGAGCAACAATTAAGGTGTTGCTGCCATTTTAGCATTCTCTTTTCCCTCCGAGTGAGTCGATTCCACCTAAGAAACAACACTCCAGAAAGTCGAGATAACCCAACCACTTCAACACTTAAAGGAAATTTCCACCATCTCCATCGTTTGCACCGAGGCCCAGATGTCTTTAAATAACGCACTTCAATCTTCCTTACCAACCTGGGCTTCTCTTTTAGAAGGATAAGTTGGAGCCTCACAACGATACCGAAAACACCAAAGCTCTTACTCAACAATCTCCTCTCTACCGTAAGTCCCTTAGCATTTTAATACCTCCCATGTGCATGTAGCAATAATCAAGGTTGGGGGGGGGGGGGACACGCCACCCCCGTATTAACTCTGTCTGTCATATTGTCCGCCCCCGGATTAACTCCATCCGTCATATATAGGGTGGCGGGCATGCTCCCCAGACTCATTGACATTCTCGAGATTCACCTCGTCGGGGGTTCTGTAACTTATATTTATTATTTATGAGCCTTCTTTAATTTATTATTTATTCTTTAAAATTCACATTTTTACGCTGTAAGGCGTTTCCCTTTGAAAACCATTCCCCAAACTGCCACGGTGTACTTGTTTGCAGTGTAGGATTTTATGTTAGACGATCAAAGAATTCTCCGCCATTAGATTGAAACAGTTATCAAGATAGTTATAACAACCTTCTTCGGCGGGAGAAAATGATAAAGCGGCACATTTACATCTAAACTCATAGTAGAGAGAATTGATTTGAGATCCTCGCTCACAAATTCATGCAGATAGTCACAACCCAGTCACAACCCTCATGGAATTGAAGTTACTGTACATTTCCGCCATCTGTGGGCAAGCTTCTGCAGGGTGATTCATTTTCGTGACGCTCACGAGTGTGATGATGGAGTATGAGGCTTGGCTACTCAGCTTGGCTCATTGACTTGCGAAGGATGAGAGAAGTGGGAGAAGGAGCCTTGGTCGTGTTGGAGATGGGATACGACACCTAAACCAACTTCACCCCATGAAAACTAAACCAAGAGCCCAAATCGCTCAGAGACGGAGATATTGTAGGCAGTTCGAGGAGAACCTGGTTGGCTGCTTTTTTGCTTTTACTAGCTTTTTGTTACTTGCAGGCTGGTCGAAGAAATCACTCGAAGCGATTGGTGGCGGTTCATTGCAGTCTGGCGGGGTGATCCACTTGAAGCTGTTTTTGAGCTTTTATGGTGATAAATATAAGATGGAGCATAATCTTCTTTTCAAATTTTGTTTAAGGCTTTTAAAAAGAAATTTTAGTGTATATTGTTCTGAGCCTAGTTTGGCTTAATATAAATATTGTTAAGGTTAAAAAAAGGGTGCTTACAAAGAGATTGAAGCAGGGAGAAGCACGACATTTATCATTGCATGCATATAGTACAGTGGATAATTATTTTTTCAAATTTTGATTGTTACCCTGTCAATCCACTCTCTCTGAACAACATGAATCGTTTAAGAAATACAGCATGTATATAAATCCCTAAACATCATTAAGAAAATCTTGACATTGCAGAGCCATCAAAGACTTGAAAATGGTAAGATTGGAAAGATAGTAATATATCATTTCAATACTCTAAGAATGTCAAAGAGTTTACACTGACAGACATCACATATCTCTAAAACCCCACTGCATTTGCCAATTTCCTTGTTTACATAAATTTCATGGTCGTGCATACAACAACTGCGCAATCAACGTTGAATCCCAACAATCCCGCTTAATGCAACGCCACTCAACACATTTTCTCTTCTCACCAAACCCTACCTATTGATAGAAAAAGGCGAAACCCTACTTTTCTCTACACATATTCAATGTTTGCAGTTGCAGTTTCCTATACACACCATAAATACACGATTCCACTGCCACCCACCATTTTATTCAAATGCCATATCTGAGATTATCAAGCAGTATTTGATTTAAAAATCATGTTACTGGAATCAGTTTTAGCAGAGTTATCCATCGGTGATATCAGTGATCATTGCCAACAAATGCTGCATGTGAATACGCTTGCCACTGCTACACAGGAGATACATAGCCGTAGAAGATATTCAAAAACCCCACAGGGTTACAATGTATATAAACACAGAGTGGTACTCAAAATGTATTCGCCTAGCGATTCATCAGGTGAGCTACTAAAAAATTCTGGTATACCCACGAAGCAGATGACACATTTGTCTGAGGAATATTATTCCTACAAGGCACCACTAGACTCTGCCCCTTTCAGATGGCCTAGGGTTTGCAAATCAGTGCAGACAGAAGAAGGATCAAGGGGTCATTTGCCTGCAAGAGCCCATAGTGCTATAACTTTACCTCCCTCGATTTCCACGAGAGCTTCATCAGCATCCCCCAAAGAAATTGGGGGCTATTTCAGTTGGAATCTCTCTCATTTAAATAGAGAATTCAACTTCATGTGCATTCAATTCAATTATATCCTCATCCTGTTAGTCATTCATATTTTCTCGCTGCAGAGAACCCTCAAAGACTACATTGTATATAAACACAGAGTGGTACTCGAAACGTATTCGCCTAGCGATTCATCAGGTGAGCTACCAAAACATTCTGGTACACCCACAAAGTAGATGACACATTTGTCTGAGGAATATTATTCCTACAAGGCACCACTAGACTCTGCCCCTTTCAGATGTCCTAGGGTTTGTAAGTCAGTGCAGATAGAAGAAGAATCAAGGGTCATGTGCCTGCAAGCACCCACAGTGCTATAACTTTACCTCCCTCGATTTTCACTAGAACTTCATCAGCATCCCCCAAAGAAACTGGGGGCTATTTCAGTTGGAATCTCTCTCATTTAAACAGGGAATTCAGCTTCGTCTGTATTCAATTCAATTCAATTCAATTCAATTGTATAGAGAAAAACTCTGACAATAATGTTACAGATTCAACAGAAGATGAAGATCATTCAATCAAGAATAGCAATGTCGAAATTACACGACGCCTTTTAGTCCTGCAAAGATGGCCTGCACAAATTCACTTTGGCGTGTATTTTCTTGTAGTTCCATGGGCAAATGTTTTGCGGCAAATCGTTGAAACAACAGATGGAAAAGGTCAAGCAACCAGTGCCAGCAATTATGCGACAGAGAAAAGACAAGAAATTATGTTGCAGTTCTCAGGGTGTGAAAGATGATTCCCCTTCGGTTGAGTGCGAATAAAATTAGTCAGTATTCATGTCCAGCGTAATCATGGAGGTGTTCAGATTTTCTTTCATTGTTTTTTATAATACAAAAAGAGAGTACATGATCTGGTATCTGTCTATAAGATTTTTTTTATATCTCTTATGTCTATTTTCTTTCTACTGTTTTAGAGATTTTTTCTATGATCTACCTTATATTCATCCATATTACAGCATGTGTATCCAACATTTTAAACCCCAAAATACCCATCAAAGACTTGAAAATGATAAGATTGGAAAGACAGTAATATATCATTTCAATACTCTAATAATGTCAAAGAGTTTACACTGACAAACATCACATATCTCTAAAACCCCAATGCATTTCCCAATTTCTTTGTTTACATAAATTTCATGGTCGTGCATACAACAACTGCGCAATCAATGTTGAATCCCAACAATCCCGCTTAGTGCAACGCCACTCAACACATTTTCTCCTCTCACCAAACCCTACCTGTTGATAGAAAAAGGTGAAACCCTACTTTTCTCTACACATATTCAATGTTTGCAGTTGCAGTTTCCTGTACACACCATAAATACACGATTCCAATGCCACCCACCATTTTATTCAAATTCCATATTTGATATTATCAAGCAGTATTTGATTTAAAAATCATGTTACTGGAATCAGTTTTAGCAGAGTTATCCATTGATGATCTCAGTGATCATTGCCAACAAATGCTGCATGTGAATACGCTTGCCACTGCTACACAGGAGATATATAACCCTAGAAGCTATTCAAAAACCACACAAGGTTACAGTGCATATAAACACAAAGTGGTACTCGAAATGTATTCGCCTAGCGATTCATCAGGTGAGCTACTAAAAAATTCTGGTATACCCACGAAGCAGATGACACATTTGTCTGAGGAATATTATTCCTACAAGGCACCACTAGACTCTTCCCCTTTTAGATGGCCTAGGGTTTGTAAGTCAGTGCAAACAGAAGAAGAGTCAAGAGGTCATGTGCTTGCAAGCGCCCACAATGCTATAACTTTACCTCCCTCGATTTCCACTAGAACTTCATCAGCATCCCCCAAAGAAATTGGGGGTTATTTCAGTTGGAATCTCTCTCATTTAAACAGAGAATCGATTGAAGTCTTTGAGGGTTCTCTGCAGCAAGAAAATATGAATGACTACCAGGATGAGAATATAATTGAATTGAATGCACACGAAGCTGAATTCTTTCCTATGAGCGGTACCTTGGAGTCCCCTGCAAGTTCCAAATCGTCATCATTAATTCTGGAAACCAATTCCAATAGCCTTGATCTAGTTAGCCCATCATTCAATGAAACCCCCCAATCCCATGTGGTTCCTGAGTTGAAGGTTTCGACTCCATCCAAGTCGTTTCCCAGGATTTATATAGAGAAAAACTCTGACAATAATGTTATAGATTCGGCAGAAGATGAAGATCATTCAATCAAGAATAGCAATGTCGAAATTACACCGACGCCTTTCAGTCCTGCAAAGATGGCCTGCACAAATTCACTTTGGGGTGTATTTTCTTGTAGTTCCTTGGGAAAATGTTTTGTGGCAAATCGTTGAAACAACAAATGGGAAAGGTCAAGCAACCACTGTTGGCAACTATGTGACAGAGCAAAGACGAGAAATTATGCTATAGTTCTCAGGGTCTGAAAGATGATGCCCCTTCAGTTGAGTGCAAAGAAAATGAGTCAGTATTCATGTCCAGTGTAATCGTAGAGGTGTCCAGATTTTTTTTCATTCTTTTTATTAATACAAAAAGAGAGTACAAGATCTAGTATTTGTCTATAAGAATTTTTTATATCTCTCATGTCTATTTTCTTTCTACTGTTTTAAAGATTCTTTCTGTGATCTACCTTATATTCATCCATATTACAACATGTGTATCCAACATTTTAACCCCCAAAATAGCCATAGCATAGCTTTTCTTATCTAGTAAGATTTTCTGTTTCTTGTACATGATCTTGTATCTGTCTATAAAAAAAATTCATGTCTCCTAAATCTCTCATGTCTATTTCCTTTCTGTTTTAGAGTTTCTCTCTGTGATCTACCCTATATTCATCTATATCAAATTAAATTAAACTGCATATTGTCCAAAAAACACACAAATTTACAACATGTGTATCCAACATCTTAACCCCCAAAATACCCATAGCATAATTTCTCTTATGTTTCCCGATCATATTGTCCAAAAAACACACAAATTTACAACATGTTTATCCAACATCTTAAACTCCAAATTACCCATAGCATAATTTCTCTTATGTTTCCAGATCATATCATATCATCAGTGGCCTCCTAAGTAAAATTAATGCATTCAACATTTATCATTACATCCTGAATAAAAGTTGCGAAATGAATCTTACCAGGTTCCTTTGTGATGCCTTGCTTTGAAAGTATATCGACAATCTGGTTTTGTTCCCTACATATATGACCAAAATCTATTTGTTGGAAAGTACTTACCAGGTGCTAAATCCACCTCATCCAGTTTGATAAAATAGGAGGATTAAACAAAGTGTAATTCTTAACCCAATCAATTATAACCTTAGCATCTCCAAATGCCTATAAGATCTCTGGTCCCAGCCATTTCGCTCCTATGAGGACACCCCATAAAGTGATAATTTCAGCTCTATTGTTGGTCCCATGACCTCCCTCCCAACATAAATGGTAATACTTGTCCGACTCCAATAGAATGATTGCACTGCAACCACATTTTCTATGCAAGCATGCCCCATCAGAAAACCCCACTGGAAAGTCCTTCCAAATACCTAGGAATTTGAATTTTTTAGTCGGCCTTATTTCCGCAAAATAGGCGCCAGACTTAATGATAACTTCTTGCACAACTGCAACTTTCTATTAACAAATTAGTGCATTCCAACTCCTCCATATTGACCAAATAATGTTAAAGGGCAAGGAACGATACTAAGTCTATGAATTTATCTAGAAAGGAAAAAAAAAAAGGAAAAAAAAACATGATTTCAATGTCTGTTGATTCCTACAAGGAACAATACATAAATCATCCAGAACCCCCTCCCAAACTGCCGTAACAAATGCACATTGAAGCAACAAATGATCAACATCTTCATTCCCCCACTTGCAAATCAGACAAATACATGGACCAATAAAGCCCCTTTGTTGAAGATTCTTCCAAGGATGCAGTTGTGTAGTGCCAACCAACAAAAGTGTTTGAGTTTCTGCGTTATGTCCCATTTCAACGATTCCTGAAACCACAAGTAGTAATCGAAATCCTAATCCTTCTCAACCATAATTTTAAAAACCAGAACTAGTGACCGAACCGGTCCACTTAATAAATCAGGCAAACCAGGATTGGTCAAGTCAGGTCTAGGACTGGTTAGGTCTCAATGAATCGGTCCTTAAAAAATACATGAAATAATTAGTTTTTAATAAAAAAAAGCTATTTTTAAGATTTAAAACCATGATTCCAAACTAATAGAGACAAAATATGCAAGGTTTTCTCATCTATATACCATGTAAACGTGAATATAATGTAAAGACTAAAATTTGAAGCAGAAACCAGAGTTCCTTTTTATCATATTTTATTATAAAGGTAAAGAAATATACAGTAAAAAGTATGCACTATGCCTGAAAATTCCACCTATTTATTTTCGCTGCTTGAATATACGTATATATTATATACAAATCTTGAATCTGATAATTTTTTAATTTTTTATATACATATATTATATATACAAACAAGAATGCGTGGAAGTTAAAAAAACTTGATCGTTAGAAGCTAAATAGTAAAAGTATTTTAAATAACAAAAGTATTTTAAATGTTTTATAAGTTTAAGTTCAAAGAATAAAGCATATATATTTTATTTTAATAGAATTTATTAGTATGTATGTTTATTTAATATTATATATGTATGTAGAATTTAATAGAATAAAGTATGTATATTTACGCCATAAGGTGTTTCTCTTTGAAAACCATTCCCCAAACTGCCACAGTACTTGTTTGCAACATAGGATTTTATGTTAGACGATCAAAGAATCCTCCGCCATTAGATTGAAACAGTTATCAAAATAGTTATAACAACCTTCTTCGGCTGGAGAAAATGACAAAGTGACACATTTGCATCTAAACTCACAGTAGAGAGAATTTATTTGAGATCCTCGCTCACAAATTCATGCAGCTTGTCATAGCCCTCATGGAATTGAAGTTACTATACATTTCCACCGTCTGTGGGCAAGCTTCTACAAGGGGGATTCATTTTCGCGACACTCATGAGTGTGATGATGGAATATGAGGCCTGGCTACTCAGCTTGGCTCATTGACTTGCGAAGGATGAGAGAAGTGGGAGAAGGAGCCTTAGTTGTGTTGGAGATGGGATATAGTACCTAAACCAACTTCACCCCATGAAAACTAAACCAAGTGCCCAAATCATTCAGAGACGAAGATATTGTAAGAAACTTCGAGGAGAACCTAGCTAGTTGCTTGCTTGCTTTTACTAGATTTTTGTTACTTGCAGGCTGGTCGAAGAAATCACTCGAAGGGATTGGTGGCGGTTCACTGCAGTCTGGCAGGATGATCCTTTGTGAAAAGCAATATGGATTTCCTAGTCTCCCTGAAGATCCAATAAGCCAGCTTCTTGACTGGGGTTTCCCTGCAACACCAAATATTGCCCAGCGTCGATCGTACCATAGAAAGCCTTCTGTGTAAGGCTCAGGAAAGCCTTTGGAAACCCCATGCCATCACAGGGAAGAGTAAAACATATATGAAACAATGGAGAGATCCATGCTTTCAAAGAAGAGTTTCCTTCTTATATATTGACCTCGCACCAGGTTGAAAGGGCCTAAATCCTTCTTTATTCATGATTCTCTAAATCATCTGTTTTTTGGTATTAATAAAAATTTCCTCTGTATTTGGCCAGACAAACCGAGGTCCATACGTTACCACCATTATGACTATGATGCGCCTATTGACGAATATGGTAGGCAAGAGTTGGTGATGCCAAACTTTGTTCTGCAATTAAAGAGTGTGTGGGGTCTAGGAACCCTCATCTCCCACTTTTTTCTTCTTCTTCTTCTTGAAAAATCTGCCCCGTGGGTTGCAATGAGCATTGAAAAACAAGTATGCTTCAATTATCCTTCCACAATCAGAAAGTTAGGAACTTTTGTAAGTCTGTATTTGTATTTTCTCCCTTTATTTGAAACAATTTTGTACTCCGTAACCATTGAAGTGCATACTTTGATATAGGATTGACTTAATGGATATACAGGAACTTAGACCAGAGATTATTCTAAATGGGAGTTTACATTCCACTCGAATTGTTTTTGTTGAAATGGCTTGAATCATCAACAACATAACCACAAGTTTAATATAACAAGTTATAAATCTCAACTTTGTTTTTGTTAAAATGGCTTGAATCATCAACAACATAACCACAAGTTTAGGATAATAAGGTATAAATCTCAACTTTGCTAGGACTCTGATTCTGTACTTTATCAATAAAGTGTAAAAGTCAATGAAGATGATCTGTTAGACAATAGAACCTAGTTTATGATAATAAAAAAACACTAGTAAAGAAACAAAATTGCATAAAATGTTGACTTATTTCTTCTATATTATTGTTTCTTATACCATTGCCTTACGGCGTTTTCTTTGCAGCGTGTGGTGCAAATGCTAATATATATTACACTACATCAAATCATGAAATCAACATATTGTCATTATTCCTGTGTCTTTTTATAAATTTTATTTTGTATACTACACAATATAAGAAGTTAATTTGAAAAGATTATATTTTTCAATTTTTTTAAAGTAAATTTTAAAATATGAATTATATTATGATATTTTAAAATATGTTAATCTGAAAAGATGATGATATTTTAATTTTTTTTAAAGTTAATTTTAAAATATAAATATATTACTATATTTTTAAAATTATAATTTTTATTTATATAATTATAATTTAAATAAGTTTAATAGTTTAAAATATGTGTTTTATTTTAAAAAGTTTCAAATCTAAAAAAGCTACAGTATATACATTCTATAAAATTTAGCAATCAAATTGTTACAAGGAGGAAAATCTCTTATCTCTATAATTAAAAAGGTATCATAAATTTAATGTCTACTTGTTATTAATATTAATATATTTAGTTGAGAGGTGCTCTATAATTGAGTATAACTAAGTACAGGGGAGATGTGTAGGCGTTAAGATTCATGTTTTATTATAATTAATAATAGAACCAACCTAGATTTTAATTTATATGGTAATTTTTATTTTATTTTTTTGTAAATTAAAATTCTATTATATCTGAAAAAAAAAGTTACGTCAGGGATACATTTCACAAAACTTCTTCAGCATTGCTGGTGTCACACACCAAAATTATTGAAGGGTTTTTCTCTTTTCCCCTTTCTCTTACGTACATCTACCCAACATGCAAACTTATCAGTTAGACTACAGATAAGGCTAGATTCTCGTTTTTTTAGAAAGATCGATCGCTAATGGCTCAACAGAGTAGGGGATATCTTTGTCATTATTTGAATGGTTAGACTCATGGGAGAACTTCTTCCCACTGGTTTCAAACACAATTAGAGTTGTTGCTCCTTCGTTCACTTTAGCCTGGGAATTCTCCTCAATAGAAGGGTATGGTAAATCCACAGGGGGTTGCACTATATCTTGAGAATTCGAGGTGTTATTTCTTGTCTGATGTTATTGAGAGCAATCCTTCTCTTGTCTTGGAAAATTCTATGGATTAGATCTTTCCTTCTAATCCCTCCAACCGCAGTTGGGTTTTCTCAGCGCTAGTGACCTAAACCAATGTCAGGTCGAACATGCATTCTGGTGATGCCTTGGATTTTGACAAACTATGCATCTAAAAGCAGTATATTCATAATCTATTGGTTGAAGGAACTCCTTACCATCCCATTTAAGACTTATTTTTTCTATAAGTCCCTCGCTTAAGCCCAATTCCACGCAAATGTGGATAAATGAAATGAGCCCGTTTGTCAATATTTCACTGTCAATTTTGACAAAATGCCCTAATGCATTTCTAATAGCTTCAAGGAAGTATGGTCTAATCCATTATCGCAATAAGTTTGGGAGTTGTACCCATACCGGAGTAGCCAAGGACGTCATGGAAAGGGGGTTGAAATAAACAAACATGGCTAATTGAAATACCTACATGACCCCACAACTAGGGTCCCTGGTCAAAACCCTTATGCCAATCTTCAAGGTCCTTGAAGATAGCAATAAAATAACCTTTGGAGAAAAATCCAAATTTTGGATCTAGTTCTGATGAACCCAATCCCTGAGAGTAGAAGTTGGTTGTAACACCCTCCTCCCACATTACCCAAGTAACCGACCAATCGAGGTAAACATGTGACGAGAGGCTACTAAGATTGGATTCAACCTCCTAGGTGACCTTAAGGAAATGGAATCGATCGAAACACATCATATAGGCCTTCCACATCAGTTGTAGGACTCCTACGAACCGTCCCAACATTTCTGGTAACTAGCTCTTAGGTCCCACTGAGGTTTTATACCACTTGAACTTTGGACGCTCCCATGTTATGGGTCTGACAGCGTCTATGAGGCTTTAGATGCTCTCATGACAAAGTCTACCAGCATCCATAGGATTTGAGCCACTTTTTCAGGCCCAGAGGTCAAGTCACTGCCCAAAATTGAATGACACCTTCAAAACAGAAAGATAACAAGGAAACAATGAAGCAATTGTAAATACTTGAACAAACCCTTTCATTGGACCTCTACTAGCCATGATAGACATTTCATCAAACATATCACAAATATGTAATCTACAGGTGTAAACAACATATCTAAGCATAGAGGTCTCATACTCATCCGAGAATCGCTAAGAAGCATTGATGCCTCAACACATTAGCTGCAGTTTCATCCATTAGGTCATAGATACATTGTTCATTCATTTACAATTAAAAAATGATGAGAGCCATACATAACTACTGTCATAAAACATATACATAACCAGCATAATGGCAACATAAATACCAAGGAAATCATAGCCATATGATCCACACATAAACTGGTATAATTCACATAGAAATACAAGGAGAACTAATCTCATATTGATGATGCAAAATCCAAACCCGGGATGGGAATACCACATTCCGCCCGACTGTAGAATGGATGAGCCAAATCTCTCTTTAGTCATTCACCCTTGTGCCATATTCCAAGCATGAATGTCGGATCTCATAAAACACATCAATCCAAAACCATCCAGGGCTTCTAGAGGCAAACCACTTCAACCCATCAAACAATTATTCCACCTCATGGGCGGGCATCAAATCACCATCATCATATTGGTCTCTACCCAAGTGTTCCAAGGCTCCAAAGTGTTTGTTCCAACCAAGGCTTCTAGGACTAGTAACTCAACCCATAGCTTATCCGTCCTTCCAGAGTGTTTGTCTAACCAGGGCTTTTAGGACTAGTAACTCAAGCCACCAAGGGCTTCTAGAGCCTTTGTCCAACTAGGGCTTCCAGGACTAGTAACTCAACCCACCAAGGGCTTCTAGAGCGTTTTTCCAGCCAAGGCTTCTAGAACTAGTAACTAAACCCAATTTGTTAAAGGGCTTCTAGAGCGTTTGTCCAACTAGGGCTTCTAGGAATTAGTAACTCAACCCAAGCTAAAGGAAACATGAGAACCAACCAGAAAAACAAAGAAATGAAACCACAACACCATGGCTATCTAGGAAATGGCAAGGCTAGTCAAATCCATTGTCAATCTAGGAAGTCCTCCATGCCAGTGACTAATCATGACCAATAAACCACATGCATATGTCATGCATGTCGAAACTAGTGAGGAAAACATAAATGCAACTTGGTACTTGCAAGAAAAACTCGATGTAGTTGTTGATCCTGATGTCCTCTTGCACTTTCCTTCTCTTCCTTTGTCTTCTTGCTTCAAAACTCAAAGTATTCCACACCCTCCAAGAGTGCTGCAAGAAAACTCTAAGTGTCCAAGGGTATGAGAGAGAGAGACAAAGTAGAGAGAGAGCGCCAAATCTAAACTCACAAAAGTTTTTGAATTGATCCTCAAAAGCCCTTTTATTAATGAGGCCTCTATTTTCTTGATTTTCCATTATTTTCCTTCATTTTCCTCGTCACATGTAACCTATGACCTTTCAGCTCCCCTTTATCCTAATTTCCATTATTTTCATAAGTAAATGTGCAAAAATGTCATTTTTCCTTTCCAACACCTTTGCCATTGCCTTTTCCAATTTCCTTATCCATTAATCAACCATAAGTGTTCCCCATCACTCTGTTGTTTCCCAATATTCATCTTGGAATAAACGTCCCATCAAATGTGGTTATTATTTTTCCTTTACTAACTTTTATTACATGGGATTTTCACCATGGTTGTTACAGAACCCTCCCCCTTAGGGGATCACTGTCCTTGGTGTTCAACAACACCTATAACCACAAGACTGCTGTAAGAAAAACATATTTCCAATGGAGCTTTATAAATTAGCTCGTTGCAATATTTACAATGATCAACATGCTGAGAAGCAAACCAACATGAAAATATAACAAGCATAACATAATGAAACAACACCCGTACCACTTATTGGAGATTTATAACATATCTCATGGTTGTATTCACATCCATATACATATGTACATGTACTAAACATCACCAAAACATGTAACAAAACATATACCAATACATATACCAAAACACCATACCAAAACTGCTTTGCCTCAACTGTCAAGCAATGAAGAATACATAGCCCACATCTGATCCACCATCTCCCATGTAGCTTCATCGAGCCCAAAGTGCTTCCACTAAACTTTAACTTGCTCGATTGCTCGGTTCCAAAGAATGAACACCTTTTTCTACAATATACATTGAGGCTGCAGTTGGGATTCTCCATCTGGTTCCACCTGCAATACATACGATTCAATCACATGATCAACATATTAAACATACTTATTAAGAAATGACACATGGAAAACATCATGTAATTTCACTGTAGGAGGGAGTGCAAGTTGATAGGCTACTGGCCCAATCGTCTCAACAATATTGAAGGATCCACAAAACCATGGTGCCATCTTTGTACATGCTCCAATCCACAAGGAGCACTTCTTTGGTTTGATGCGTAAGTACACTTGTTCCCCAACATGGAACTCCTTGAACAACTTGTTTCGATTTGCATAACTCTTCTGCCTATCTTGTGTTTCTTTTAGATTCTTCTTTTTAACTTGCATTTCATGTTCCATGTCCACCAACATGTCCAGTCCAATCAACACCCTATTAAATCGATCACATCAACTAATGGGAGTATTGCAACTTTGCCGATACGATGCCTCAAAAAAACTCATCCTCAAGGATTCCTGATACCCATTATTATAAGTGAACTCTACCAGTGGAAGATACTTTACCAGTGGAAGATACTCTTCCCACTTTCGTTGTGATGCATCACATACATCCTCAACATGTCCTCCAATATCCTGTTGACCCTCTTAGTCTATCCATTTTTTTGTGGATGGCATGTTATACTAAAGACCAACTCTGTGCCTAAACCTGCAAACAACTCCTTCCAAAACTTAGAAATGAAATTCACATCCTTGTCTAACACAATCTTCTTCGGAACTCCATGCAATCTAACCACATCCCTGATGAAGACTTATGCTACATCACTCACTGAGAATGTAGACTTCACTTAAATGAAGTGTGCTACCTTTGTCAACCTATCCACCACTACCATGATGGAATCATGCTATCTCATTTTCCTCGGAAACCCTATGATAAAATTCATGGAAATGACCTCTCATTCCCATTATGGAATCACAATCAGCTGTAGCAGTTCACTTGGATGCTTACATTATGCCTTCATACGCTGACAATCGAAACACCTAGCCACAAACTCTATTACATCCTTCTTAAGATTCAGTTAATAATAAAATTTCTTCACTGTGGTCAATGTATTCTAATAGCCCGAGTGACTTGAATATGGTTTCGCATGAAACTCCTTTAAGATCACCTTCTTGACCTCACTACTGTCTAGAACATATATCATGTCTCTGAATCTAACCAATCCATTTACTGTAAGACACTAGTCCACATAAACCTGCACCTGTACCTGTACTTGTACCTATACCTGTACCACTACTTGTACTTGTACCATCACCTGTACCTATACCTGTACTTTGATGCAACCTGTGTACAATCTCCATATACCTGACATCTTGTTGACCTGTATGCAAGATCCTATCTTGTAAGTCTATCCCATAGGATATTATAGTTGATAATTGATTTACTTGTACCTTCCTGCTAAGAGAATATGCCACCCTATTCTCCTTTCCTTTGATGTACCTGATCTCGAAGTCAAACTCACTGATCATGGCCAACCACCGAGCCTGCCTACCATTCAGGTTTGGTTGGTCAAATAGATACCTCAAACCACTGTGATCACTCATCAACACAAACCTTTTGGACCAAAAGATTGTGCCTCCGCATATTTAATTCATTTATGATCGCTTCCAACTCAAGATCATGTGTGGTATAGTTCTGCTCGTGCTCATTTAGTTTTCATGACTCATAGTATAGGGCTCCACCAAGTCCTCTCTTACAAGAACATGTGCATACTACAAACTCTTTATCCAGGTATGCAATCTTTAACATTGGTGCACGTGTCAACAACTGCTTGAGCTACTCAAAACTAGCCTCACACTCCTTTGTCCATTCAAACTTCTTACCTTTTCTCTACAATGATGTGTTAGGATAAGAAATTTGTGAGAAGTTCCTAATGAAACTCTGTTATTAACCTGCCAACCCCATGAAGGATATCACCTCATCTACGTTCCTAGGAGCTGCTCACTCCATGATGGACCTTATATTTTCTAGATCTATTGCAATTCCCTCCTTGGAGACAACATGTCCCAGGTAATGTACCTTAGTCTAGAAGAAACTGCACTTTTCGAGCCTAGCATACAACCGATTCTCTCTCAACAACCTCAACATTGTTTCTAAATGCTCAACATGCTCTTCCTCATTTTTAGAATGTACCAATATGTCATCAATGAACACAATAACAAACTTATCCAAATATGGACACAACACACTATTCATCAAGCACATAAATGTAGTTGGAGCATTAGTCAAACCAAATGGAACTACAACAAACTCATAATGCCCATACCTGGTTCAGAAAGTTGTCTTGTAAATGTCCTCCTCTTTGATGTATACTTGGTGGTATCCTGATCTCAAGTTGTTCTTCGAGAACAATGCTACTCCCTTCAACTAATTGAACAAGTCATAAATCCTCGGTAATGGATACATGTTCTTGATGCTCACTTTGTTCAACTACCTGTAGTCAATGCATAATCCGTGAGTACCATCTCTTTTCTTTACAATCAATACCGGTGTTACCCATGACGATACACTTGGCCTAATGTATCCCTTATCCAACATTTCCTTCAAATGCAACTTCAACTCTACCAACTCAGGTGTACTCATTTGGTAAGGTTCCTTTGATTCTAGAGCTTCTCCTAGAACCAACTCCATAGAAAATTCTACCTCCCTGTGAGGTGGAAACTCTAAAATATCCCCAGGAAATACATCTTGGAATTGTTGTAGAACTGGGTACCTACTCAAAACATCTGCATACTCAAACTCACCTTTGTCACTAGAAATGTGCACTGTGAATAACACACACCTCCTCTAACTACACTTTGTGTGCATAGCTATCACCATCCTAACTAATGTGACCTTCTTCTTTCCCTGTAAGATTCTTGGTTCCCCATTGTCATCCACATACTCAATAGCTTTGTCATAACAATCAGCCTTGGTCCTATGAAGGTACAACCAATAGATACCCAACAATATTTTGTATGATCCCAACGGTAATACATTCAAATGTGTTATGGTAGGCATACCATTAAAATAAATTGCACAAGCTCTTACCCAATAGTGAACTCGCTTCTTTGTACCTGTAGCCAACTGCACTAACCAAGATTTTGCATCCACTTATTTATTCAAACCACACTTATCCACCAATTTGGGACTAATATAACTATAATTAGATCCAGGATCAATCAAAATAGAAATAAATTTATCACAAAGCTTACCGTCCATCTCAATGATAGATGCTTAATGGTCTGCCTATTTGTTATCCAATGCTGCACATATACGAGGAATGCTTTGACCAACATCCCCAATAGTGTGTGCCTCCTGTGCACTATATATCTTAGGCCTACCACCCTAATTCTGCAAACAATATCTCCTATAGTGATCTTTTCCACAAGTCCAACACTTTGTAGGCTTCCAACTTGCATCCTTGTTCTGCTCCTTAGATTGGTATCTCTGTCCTCTATCAGATGCATTGAAGTTCTTAGATGGCACTACATTTTATTTATTACCTAAATCCTGAGGCCTTGCTCATTTCTTGTCACATTTTCCTTTGTTCTTTGCATTACCTTTCCAATTTGGCTTAGTCTCAAATCTGTACTTCGATTTATCATAACAGTGATTTAGCCTCTGGATGGCCTCCTTCAATGATCGAGGATCATTGAACTCAATCTTGTCTTTGAATTCCATTGGTAACCCACAATTGAATCTCTAAATCTTGGCCTTCTCCTCCTTGAGGTAAGGCACATACCTCAGTAGCTCCAAGAACTTGCTAGTGTACTCCTCATCTGTCATTGATCCCATCTTTAGCTCATAGAATTATTTTCCCCTATCATCAAAGTATCTCTCTGATAGGTACTTCTTCGTGAATATATGCTCGAACTCATTCCAAGTCAAGTCCTCCTCATGTATACCTATGAGATTCTTCACATCTTCCCACCAAATGTGTGCTTTACCCTTGAGACTAAATATGGCTATTCTGGCTTTCATGTTCTCTGAATAATTATGTAACCTGAAGAACTTCCTCATACCAAGCAACCATGCTTATACTTCGTGTAATTTATTCATCTCTCCATCAAATTTAGGTGGCTTTTCTTTCTTAAATTTGTTAAGAAAAAATCCCCTATCACTCCTCCTCCAAGGATGATAACGATGTCGATCATCATGCCTGTTAGAACCATAACTAGAATAGTACCTGTGTCTATCACCTCTCCTATTTGGAGTATCTAACAATCTGCCATCTCTAACCTTGTCATCTCTATCTGACCTATGACCACCATGAAACCTACTGCCATATGCCCCATTATTTTTTTCCTCCTACTCATGGTTGATCTGAAGTGGTCCCTATCGCTACAATTCTGACAAACTTTTAAGTATCGTTGCATTTATGTCTGCTAGTTTCGCCTATGCTTGTATGATTCGGTCATTGTCTTCCTTACAATTCCTTATTTCTTCCTTTAAGCTTCTCAGTATATTTTCCAAATTAGAAGAAAGCCCAACACCATGTTGCTCATCTGATCCATAGGGAGAGTCTCGGGAACTGTAGTCTACCATCTTGCTAGTCAGCTAAACCAAATCACAATAAACCAATGTACCTTAGTATGGTTAGTATGTTTTTCAACAGTAAATCCTTTTAGATTTGTCCTCAAACTGTACGCATGATTTTTCTTTGTAAGCCTGGAACATGAGTCTTTACGTGCAAAACACAGAAACTGTTAAGAAAGACATAGGTGACAGATAAGGTCTTCAATGGTTTTATAAAGGTTGAAGCGATATTGGAAGGAGTTCAGAGCATATCGGAAGGTAAAACCATGGCTTAATTAGTCGCAGAGGCTTATGGAGGGTTTTACTGTGAAAACATGTGAAACAAAGGAAAAATGGTAATTTTTGCATTTAAACGGAGAAACAACTTCCTTTTTTGAAATATGGGGCAAATGAATAATGGTCATTTTGACGTTATGCAGGAGGTGCTTTTGGTTTTCTTCGCACCGCTTATAAGGCGTGAGCGGTTTTGGGAGGGGGTCACCTGAAATCATCTGAGCTTGACGCATAGCAAGGGAATGTTAGAAAAATATTATATATGATAGAGAAATGCAAGACATACAACATGTGGAAAAACATAAAGATATAAAACTAGATAGACACAGATATACATGGTTCACCCAGTTTGGGCTACGTCCACCCTGAATAGCCAATACTTCCTTTTTATTATCCAGCAAAATGAAGAGACACAACCTACAACAGATCTGTTGTAATATCCTCTATTTTCTCTCACAATCTCACCTATCTATTTCTCGCTCTGAGAATACACATATATTCAACAACCTCAATACAATACCCTCATACAAAGAGAGGGGTTTCCTTCTAGGGCAAAAAACCCTAAACTAAACATAAATTCTACCATCAGATCATCTGCCTAATGAATGGCCCAGATTGATTAGAAATTACTATACTTTTACAAGGCAATTTTACATATGTTTTTATCTTCAGGGGCGCTTTCCCCAAAACCCTCGCTGGGGGACCATTGGCCCCTAGACACCCTAGCCGGGGGGGATGGCCCCCCCGAACCCCTATGAGGGGGACAAGCCCCCCCCACACCCCCTCACATGGAGGGGTGTACAATCTTCCTGGGGTATACATCTAGCTAAAATGAAGACCTCTAAATTAGGATGATAATCATGCTCCACACTCAACAGGGAATTCAATGGAATACCACCTTGTCACATGGAATGAGTCGATTTTGCGGACAAGCTCGACCTTCCTAGTAGCTAAAGATATCTAGTGACAAGCAAGCAAACCAAAAACTACCTTTCTCTAAATATGCAATTAAAAACAAAGGCAAACAAGTGTTTTAGGCCTACCTTGGGTCCAATGCAAGTTTGTGGAAGCCTCGCTCCTTTGATCCAAATGAGCTCCCTTGTAGTAAGTCTACAAACACAAACAAGCAAACAAATTAAATAGCACTTGAAAAGCCAATGTCATAAAGCATATCCATCATAATGATCAAGGAATTTATGAAACAAACCACATAAGACAGTTTGTTGAGAAAAATGAATTTGATTGTATTAATTCAAATCAAAGAAGAACTTTACAACCTGTGCCTTGATGTTGTCCAAGCTCCTCCCAGGGTCCAACAAGAAGTCTCCTCTACTTTGACAAGTTTCACTCACTTCCCAATGAAGCCAAAAGGTATGTGATCTCTCCTCTCAAGCTTAACTAGGAAGTCCCAATTCCATCAGCATTTACCCTCAAAAATGTTCAGCTTCTAACCTCCCTAGCAACCATCCCAATGCCTTAATTTATAGTGCAATGGAGGGAAGTTATTAGGTCCTCCTTCAAAGGGATAAAACCCTCCTTCAAAGGGATAGCTCCTCCTATCAAGGGATTAGCTCCTTCTCTTTTGGGATGCATGAACCACTTGGAGCAAACAATCCACATCAAAATTCCTTCTAGAAACCTCTAGAATTAACCCAAAGTGAGTTTTTTAAAATAAAATTGCACCTTTTTGACTTTCACAAGGGTACGCACCCACCCCTTTACAGACAGAGCGTGCAGATACATAGGTAACATGAACAAAGTGTGCCGGCCCGCAGGTAAAAGTGAGAGAAAGTGCGGAACCGGAGATTTATTGATTTTTAATGTCTTTCTCTCATTTTCAAAGCTTGACATGAAGAGATGAGGTCTGAGACTTGCTTAAGAGGATAGTATAAGTGATGATAGACCCATACTAACTGCAAATAGTCATGGTGACGATATTTTTGTGTAACAAATTGCCCCCTAAGTGTGAAGTCTGTAGTAGATGAGGATTTCATTTATCATTTAGGAAGAGTGAAGTACTTTATCATTTCGAGGATCATCTTGTGGAGATTTCGGTTGGAACCTGTAAAAAGATTTAATGCAAAAGATATATATAAGATCATATCATCGCTGAGGTAGGCATTCCCATACTCAGATCAAAACTAACTAGAAAACTAACTACTGCTCTGATATAGGAATGATCTTGTAATACATCACAAGTATAGACACATGTAGACACAGTATGGACGCATCCATCAGTTTATGAATAGTCCACAGTATAATGAATACAAAATTCCTTGCAGCCTAGATGGTGGAAACTAGATCCAGGGTCTTCATTTCTACTTCCCGAAATAGTACGATTCTATCCATGCGAATGAATGTGTCGAAGTCGAACATGGTAGAAACCACTTTATTACCAGTCAATGATGTAAACTGTTAACAAATGTGAGAGAAACCACCAATAATGTCAATGGTTCTCAAAGTACTCAGTACAATCCATGAGATGTGATTAGATGTGTTGATGTCGAACATGTCACGGAATCCTTTGATCGAAGGTCAATGATGCAACCTATCGTCGAAGGTGAGAAACCTACCATTGAGGCATGCAGATCCCAAGGTACTGCGATTTCTAGATCATCTTTCTAGATAAAGAGTTGAAGTCGATAGAAAGTGATCCATCGTAGGCAAGCCTACAACACAAAATCATAGATCAAGTTTGAAGAAATTTAGTTGCAAGGACTGACTCAGGGATGGTCAAGATGGATGACAGATATTTTGCAGATGGCTTATTTTCACTGACCTCTTGAACACATAACGACACGACAGATGGTTTGGTGATAATTGACCCAAAGTTAATAGCCAGAAACTGGCTGAAGACTTTCAATGTGGTTTGATCAACTATTAGGCAAAGGATTTCCCAACCCAGGTGAATGAAAGTGTCGTGTTCAAGAGTGGTTACAAAGTATGAAAAAAAGACTCATTTTTCTCTCTTTTCCCCCACCATTTCTGGCAAGTACCTCTTTATTTTTTACAAGCTTGAGGAGGATAACATTTTCTTGATTATAAGCTCATCCTTCGGATGAGTCCAACTTAGTTTAAATTCAAACCCTAAGAAGGAGTAGTCCGTTCCTGTTTGTAATTGAACAGGTCCTTTACTATCGAAATTTAATGAATCCAGTATAGGAGAAACTTGGCGTTTTTCAATTTTAGAGAGTCTGAAAAAACTTAAGAAGACTCTAGGGTTGACTTTTTTCGTGAATTTGTGTCTCCCAAGCCTGAAAAAGTATAAAATAATACTTGAGAGAACCGCTTGATCTTTATGACCAAGGATTACTTTTTGTAATTAGTGCCTCTGATTCGAAAAAGTAAAAAAGAAATCAATGACACATCGTTTTATGACTAATATCGAATTTGAAACGACAAAAATCCAGCAATCTTTTCGTGTTTTTATGGTCAGAAAAGGGCTGTAACAAGACTCTTTTTAGCTCCGTTTTAACGAGTTTAAAAATAAAAACTCAGCAATATTTTCATGTTTTTAGGAGTCAGAAAAGAGCTTAAAGGTGACTCTAATGTTTTTTTCACTGAAAATGACCGATTTCGCTTGAAAAATCCGTTATCCTGAACAAAAACTCAAACATTACTCATACCTGTTTAAAATGGATAAAAATGTTGCAAAAATTACCTTTTCAAAGTGAAACATAAACAAATTTGCAATTTATTTATTGAAAAAACTTATAAAAAGGGCATTTGTCAGTTACACAGTAAAATGTCACTGTCACCCTGTCAGTCTCCCTACTGTGTCATAAAATCACATTCACCATGCTTATGCTCTCTGAAATGGCTAAAAACCCTCTTTGCCTAAGTTTATTGGATCATCGCAACTGTTTCTAAAATAACCGCGCTGACTGGCGGAAGATAATGTAACTAGTGCGCTGCCAACGCGGAAGCACACGTGTTTTCCGCGCTGGTCGAATTTCACAAACAGCGCGCCCTCCACTTGCATCAGTCCGCGCTGACCGGACCTCTCCTATAATTGAGTTGCGATGTCAGCACGCCAGTCCAGTTTTGCACCCGCACTGATCCTGTTTAGGCGAGTTTGTTCTAACAGCCAACCTTCCAGATGACTCCAAACTTGGCTGTTAGCATTGTAAAGGTTGCCATCCTTTCTCTGGCATGTTTGTTCGACTGATCATCCACCTTTTCTTGGGGGAAAGCTCATCCTTTACCTATTCATGGAGACTCCTTCTCCTTTATAAGCCTCCACCATGGCCATGAGCAGCTAGTTTGGAACATATAGACTTTGATAGAGGAATTCTTAGTGCATTAGTGCTTCTCTTTGTAGGCATTTGGTGTGTTGTGTGAGGA
>APFE031049571.1:108859-124627 GCA_000404065.3 Pinus taeda | reverse complement strand
TTGTCTTGGCTTTTAGCGATTGCTGAAGTGTGTCAGACCGTCGTTTGTCTGGTTGTGAACTCTCATCCTTCGGGTGTTCGCTTATCTTCATTTGATTTCACACTCAAACCCTGGGGCATCTAGTGGTTGTGTGTGTCTAGCCTCCCGTCCAGGATTTGGTGTTCTTAATTTGGCCAGCCAACTTCGTTTTGTTTTCGCTTTTGTTTGGTAATTGTTGAAAGTGATTCATTGTGTTCCAAGCGGTTTGCTTTCCTCCGTCGAATTCCTCATTGTCTTTTGAGCTTAGATTACAATAGCTCGTAAGCCTTTGTTTTCCTTCGATTCGGAGAACTGGTTTTAGGGAATTTGGGAATTGTCTTGTGTGCATTGGGTGATTTACTTTTTCACTTAGTGTTGCTATCTCTCTGATTCATTTTAAAGGAACTTTTATGTCATTGGAAAAGTAGAGCAAACTAGTATCTTTTGCATTGATAGTTGGAAGGAAAAGAGCATTTCGTTGTTTCGTGTTTTCAAAATAAAAGTTTCGTTTCCTTGCTATTAGTTGCATTAGGTTGCGTGCTTGCTTGAATTCGTTTTGTTTGTTTGAAAAATCTTTAACTCTTGCTAGCTAGAATTCATCGAACAAAATGATGATCTTTGGCATATAGTTGCATTTAGGTGTTTTTGAGAGATCATACGGTAGGACCTCAAACTCAAACCTAATTCAAAGATAAACTGTAAAATTAACCAAATTTATCTAAAAACGCATTGGAACTTATCGAGAACATCTAGAGGTCTAGGCTAGAGACGTGTTCCGGCGTCTTTAAACCTAGTAGCTTGACGTTGAGTGGTTGGGTGATTCCTCCACGGTGAGACGATAAGTGCTAGTACGGATTGGGCTCCCACGTACCGTCGCGTATATATGGGGAGACTCCATTAGGCTTGCATCCTTTATCCATAGGAAGCCGAGTCTGCCGCCTTGTGAACCATAACGCACCGAACACAGCATTCGGGAAGATTGACTGTAGTACGTAAAGTCCTTAGTTCTCATATGATTGCCAAGGTGTATATAGCAGTTTTACGGGTTGCTTGGTAAACCTTTTTGCTTAGAATCTCCAGAGCAATCACTTTTGATCCTTTTCAGACTCTCTAAAAAGAAAAGGTGTAAGTGAGCGTCTTGTCACTCCGTGCTCATTAAACATTCGAAGTAGATAGAGTCATCTTTTCGTCCTTTTCTCGACTGTCGAAACATGAAAAGGTCAAGTTCAGTTCCTGTGTCTTAAAATTCATTTGGTCACGATAACATTACCTGGTTACATCTTGTGTGCATTTAGTTTTGAGTAGGTTTTATCGTTAGCTTATTTAGGGTCTTTGTTTGGTCATCCTGGCGGATCCATCAACTCCATCCTAGATCCCAAGTGAAGAAGAGTTTCCATCTTCTGTTGCCCTTGAAACTCCTGTCTGTGACGCTCTTTCCATTGTTCCGAGCATCCAGCCGTTGAATTCTCGAGCTCCAGAAGACGATTTCTATGAGTTCTTTTACAACCCTATTTGGGAGCCCTCTGACGAGGATTACCCTGCCACTCCTGTCGGTGCTCCATCTTCGATGGCTTCATCCGATATGGGCGACGCTTCTCCAGTGTCTAGTGGCCCATCCGTTATGTCGAGTATAGATTCTCCCATTCCGGCAACATCCCCCATCATCTCTACGCCCTACACCGTTACATCTTCGGGTGTCACGGTGCCAGGACGTTATAGGTCATTGCGGGATGCTATGAACTCAGCAGTTTCCTCTTCCGTTTGGGGTCAAAACATCGTCCCTACCACAGGACTGTTTGTTTCCCAAGCCCCGCATTCTGCTGTCACAGCAGTCCCCACCAGCCCGACCGTTTGTTTCGCGGCGTCAACTCCAGTTGTTAGTACGGTCATAGCTTCATCTGCTGTCACTTCTACCGCGGGCCCATCTCGAGGTCCAACGCAGAATGGTGAACTGTCTCCTTCTTCTAGAGTTGTGCACCCCGCAAGTGGTGCTCCTCCTGCTTCCGAGTATATGACGGAAGAGGAGGCATATTTTGAATACTTGCGTAATGTCCAGAACCTGGATGGTCAAGGCCCGTACTATGATGCTGAGAATCATTATTTGTACACCTCCTTGCCTCAAATTCCTTATGATGAGATTTCCGTTCCATTGAACGTGGATTGGGGCATCATCGGGTATGGTGGCAGCCAGTACTATCCAGGACAAGGACAACAAGGACCACCTTACCAGGGTCAACAGCCTTACATGCAGCCTAACTATGGGCAGCAGTATCCTGGTCAAAATTACCCAGGTCAGCAGGGAGGCCCACAAGGACAACCTTATCAAGGACAACCTTATCAAGGACAACCTTTGGTTTCTAGTGGTCCGGCGTTTACATATCTTGGGCAACCTTCAGGGAACCCGGGACAACCCAACGCCCAACAAGGCCAACCAGGTACCCAACAAGGCTACCCTTTGGGGCAACCTTACGGGAACCAGGGACAACCCCATGGGCAACAAGGTCGACCTGTAAACCAGCAAGGTAACCCTTCTGGGCAAGGGGGCCAGCCTTACGTGCAGCAAGGCCAGCCTACCACTCAGCAACCCTCTGGTCACCAGGGACAAACCTCGGTTGCGCAAGGGCAGCCCCTCACCCAGCAAGCTCGACCTTCTGGGCAAGCAAGGCCGCCCCCAATCCGACCAGGACAACCCTCTGGCCAGACGGCTCAGCATGCAGGTAGGTACCAATCCCGACCTCCTCTTTCAGGTGGGTTTCAATCCCAGTGTCCATATCAAGGCGGGTATCAATCCTAGCCTCCGTATCAAGGCGGGTATCAATCCCAGCCTCCGTATTCTGGCGGGTATCAATCCCAGCCTCCGTACTCTGGCGGGTATCAATCCCAGCCTCCGTACTTTGGTGGGTATCAGGCCCAACCTCCCTATTCGGGTGGGTACCAATCCCAACCCCAGCATTCTCGCGGGTATCAATCCCATCAAATGCCGCTTGGTTCACAGGCTCAGTATGGATACCAGCAACCCCAGGGACAGAATCCTTATATCCCTTATCAGAATTACCAACAGCTGCAGGGTAATCCTCAACCGAATTATCAACAACCTACTGGCCAATATGGTAACCAATGGGGTGCTGGGGGGCAGAATCAGCAACCTGGTTCTGGGAACAACCCTTATGGACAAAATCCTTCTGGACAGGGCTCTTACGGACCTGGTCCATCGGGACAAGGACAATGGGGGCAACCTGGAGCTGTGTGGAATTCTGGTTCCACCTTGTATCCGTCGCAAATGTCGCTTAATCCACAGTTACCATTTTTAGCCACGTTGGAACTGCCCGATGTGTCAAAGTTGACGAATGATCCCATTCTACACGACCCACAGTGACCAGCAGTTCCAACTAAAATTCCTAGTGATTGTCCCAAATTTGATGGGAAGGCCGGAGAGGACCCTCAGGCTCATGTCATGACGTATCACTTATGGTGTTCGTCGAATTCATGGCTCGATGACTCAATCCGACTTCACCTCTTTCAGAGGACCCTCACTAGTTTGGTGGAAAAATGGTATATTGAATTGTCTCATGCATCATTCCATGATTTCAATTCACTGGCTATGGCATTTTTAAATCACTTTCAGTTACTCATTCGGTATGAGACGGGGACTCATCTCCTTACGTCTCTTAAGCAGGACACTGCTACACATATCTCTGATCATATTCATGAATGGAGAAGGCATCGCAGATTAATCAAGTTCTGGATACCTGATTTCCTCCTCACTAACTGGTTTACTACCTCCTTTGTCCCGAAGATTGCGCGGGACATTTCTATGGGGGCATGCGTAACTGAAGAGCAAGCGATCGCGCGCGCTCAGTACCTAGACTTAGTCTATTCTCAATCTGGTACTTTGTATGATTATTTTCCAGACGCCCCTAGGCCCGGCACATCCAAGGCTCCGCCTAAACCATCCATTGATGGAGTCATTGGCTCTGTAGGCCAGGCCTCTAAAAATTCATCCAACCCTGGGAAGCAGAAGTCTAGTTCACCCAACAAGAACTCTTCCCAGGGCATTGTTATTTTGGGTAACACTTCCGAGGTCAATGCCGTTCAGTCTTCTACGACAGGCAAAGCCTCGAAAGGCAAGAAAAAGGAAAAGGGGAAAAGGAAAAATAAATCCGATCAACCCAAGCAGGAATCATCTAAACCTCCTGGTGAGGAAGGAGCTAAGCGCAAGCCTAAGTATCCTTGCCTCATTTGTGAGGAAGACCCCTATACTAAGGACTACCCTAGGTGGGCCGAAGTTAGTCGGTTGTTGAAAGGTGCTCAAGGGATCCCTACTGTTTTCAAAGAACCCTTTCCCTCTCAACAAACCCAGATGGTAGCTGATCCTTCTTCATCCTCTCCCTTCGGTTCCCAGGTCTTCATGGCTGGAATTATTCCTATTCATGTATCAACTCGAGCTAAGGATTATCCGTCGTCCGCCGGGAAGGAGGCAGAGGTTCCCTCAAGTGCTCCTCCATCCAGCTCTGGCCCGCTCCATATCGAGAGGCCAAGCACTGAGATGACAATCCGACCCCCTCCCAAAGGGATACTCAGGAGGTCTTCCTATAACCCGAATGCTCGTGCTGCCCAGCACTATAGCATCATGGAGGACTTAGTGCAGGCTCCGTCTGCCATGTCCGCATTAGAGGTCCTTTAGAGCTGCCCCCCCCCCAGAGGAAGTCCCTGCTATCGGCCATCGGTGGCATAGACCCAGCGGACTCGGATTTAATCACTTTCGATCTCGAGAGTCATGTGCCGCGACTGCCTCATCAGATAGCTTTCCTCATACAAGTCGTCATCAATTCTAAAACAATCCATCGTACAGTCATTGACGAGGGCGCCTCAACCTGCATCATGTCCATTGCATGTTGGAAAGCCATCGGGTCTCCGATGTTGAGTTAGTCTCCCACGACCTTGGAAGCATTCGACGGGAGAGAGTCTCGACCGTATGGTCTCCTTCAACGGCTACCGATTACCTTAGAAGGGAAGACTATAGAAGTTGAAGTTGAAGTTGTAGACGCAAGTCTTACCTATAATCTTCTTCTGGGCCGGAGCTGGACGTACGCTATGCATGCTGTGGCTTCGTCTCTCTTCCGTGTCATTCGTTTTCCCCATCAAGGGAAAATTGTCACGGTTGATCAACTCTCATTTTTCGCTTCCTCTTCTGAGGGAAACGTACCCTTCGTTGAGCATACCTCAGTTCCGTATGAAAATGTGGGAGCCGGGCTCTTTAAAGAACCCACCCTTATGGGTGTATTTTCCCTCCCACCCCCGAACCTTGCTTCATTAGCTTTGGTATCGACTTGCACGGATCCTTCTTTGCACTCTGCTGCAACCCTCGGTCCCTCCGCCCATGGAGGCACTGATCCTCTAGCTTGTAAACCCCGCTCGGCCGGGGGGCATGGGCAGATTATCAATGCTATTAATCATTTTATTCGACAGGCCGAGCGATGCTTACATTATCTAAGCCGGCTATGCATCAGTGCGGTAAGGCGAAACCCTGAAAAGGGTCTGACTTGAAATGAGTATTGTGTGAGTTCTTTATATTTTGTACATACATGCATATGTTTTATAGTGTGTTTAGTGTGTGTGCATGTTTATTTTTATTCTTGTCTTAGTGTGTTGGCGTGATTGCTGCTTATTGTGCCTTTTGCTTCTGAACAGATGTCTGGATCACCTTACATTGGTTTCGCTGACGGTGCTTCCCGCAGTACTCGAAATCTGTCATCTGCAGCATGGGTGATCTACGATCCTCATGGTGAGTTAGTAGATATTCAAGGTGTGTGTCTAGGTTGCACAACAAACAATGTAGCTGAATATAGTGCTGTAATTGAATTATTAGCCGAGGCGATTAACCTCGGAATCCGCTCATTGGTTGTAAATTTAGATTCACAACTTGTAGTCTACCAACTCAATGGACAATATTTCGTCAGAGATCATCACATATTAAGGTTGTATTTACGTGTTAAGTTATTGGAAAGAGATTTTGATTATATTACTCATCATCACATTCTAAGAAGACTTAATGCTGTAACTGATGCATTGGCTAACTATGTATTAGACAGACATTTGCGAAATATCTAAATCAACAAGCATAAGAAGCATAAGATACAATAAAAACACCATGTATATATATATATATATATATATATATATATATAAATATAATATATATTATATAATATATATATATATATATATATATATATATATATATATATTATATATATATATATATATATATATATATATATATATATATATATATCGTGTGGCGCACTAAGGCACTCAAAAAATAAGTGTACATTTCTCAATAGATCCGACGTCCTCAGTACATCTGAGACGTATGTCTCTCAAAACAGCAATGGAAATGAAACCTAGGCGTCTACTGTGGTGGGTTATGCTCTCTGTAGCATGCCACCGCTCGTGCCACCCGCCTCAAAAGGCAGTGCATCCTGTGTTCTACACCCACTGTATGGATCTGAGGAGCTAGGGGGACCTCCTCGATCCCCTAGTAATCTGGGACTCCTGCCAGTAATCCCTCCAGATTGTGAATCACGGTCTCTGTCTGGTCGCCGCCTGCAGGAGCCAAGGCCAAGACGCCAGTGCCTTGCTCCTCCCTCTGTGCCTCTAGAGCCAGGCCAAGGGGTTTCACGGGTCCCACATTTGCACAACATAAGCATTTATTAGGACATGTACATGAAAAAATACAAAAACATTATACAAATGAAAGATCAAGTGTTTTACCTCCATCATCCCACTACTCTCCAGCAGACAGTGGCATGTCAGGGTCACCATGGAAGTCGATACCGGCATACGGCCAGTCCTTGACAAAGATAACCTGGCACTCTAGCCACTCTTGGAAACAGATGCCCCACGACACTGAGCGACCGCCACCTCCACGTGGCATGACCCGGGACCACTTGGTGGCCCTCGTCTCTCGTGCGTTGTTCGGCGGGTCCACTACTATAGTCTGCAGCCAAAGGGCTAGCACCCGCTTAAACATGAGTGGAAGGAGAAGCGATCCATAACCGAACTGTTTCGACTCTCCACGTCGACAGTTGTTCAGCTGCCTCTTCATGCTGTTGGTCACAGCTGTCGCCCAGTTGAAAATCGTGGGCTGTAAACAATCTAGAGCTAGCAAAAGGTTGGCCTTTGAGGCCTCGTGGTTTGCCCGACTGCCTGCTGCCCGCGTCACTAAGAAGAGTATAGTGCAGAGCACTATGTCGGCGTGTGGTCCGAAACCCACTGACGGGATGCTGCACTTCCCGCTCCGTGTTTTGACCGCATGTGGGCATACACGGGCCATCAACTGATCGAGCGTCTCACCGCTAGGTCGATGCCCCTCCAGGATGGGCATCACGCCTCAGCGAGATAATCCAGTCAAGAAGTAAATGTCCGACGAGTCGAACTCGATGTATCGACCCCGGATGGTGAATTTCCCATCCACTGGGTTCCATGCTCTGATCAAGAGCTCTAGCAGATCCGGCTGAGCTCTCAAGCGCGGAGTAAGGAAGAATTTGAGTAATCCGCATGCCCGCATAGCATTGCGGCATCCGGCATCAGCAAAAGCGGCTATATCAGCATTATCATGGTCTCTCTCCTGCCATGTAAAGGCCATTATGTCCTGCAAGATCACCCAAAAGTCATTAGGTTGCCTGCATGTGGAAATTATCCATTCGATTTTAAAAAATGAAATTTCACGGCGCCAGCGTGACTGTTTCTAAAACTGCCACGCTGAAAATGGCGGCCTGTGTATTTTTCTTTGGGTCAGTGCAGAAGGACACGGGTTTTCCGCGCTGACCCGGAAAGTGGTGTGTGCTGGGAAAATTGGTTAGCACGGACCCGATGGGCGAATCCGCACTGACCGAGAGCGCACCAACGCTCAAGAAATTTGGCCAAATGGCCAAATCCCACAGTGAAATTACATGCAAATGGAATCAAAATGGAGCGCAGGGCAAGAGGGACCTACCTGGAATCGACGATCGGAAAATCGACATCCGGATGATGAGGAACTCGCTCCATCAACTTTGTAGTTCTTCAACATTCTCCAAAGCTCAAATGGTAAAATGGTGAAAATGATTTTTACAAATCCCTATTTATAGTAAAAAATTCCTAATTTGACTATAGTCTTTATGAATGTGGGTTTTTGCTATAGTTTTTGCCATGAATTCACTCTGGATGTCATTAATTATGCCTTAATGCATGTTTTATTATGTTTTTCGACATATCGAATGGGTTTACGCAGGTGTTTCCCTTGTGCAGGTCCTCGGAATCGGCAAAGTCACGGTGGATTTGTATACACTTGGTCCCCAAAAAATGTCGTCGTTAAGCTCTTTTCCGACATAAAACAAGAAAATATTGTTGAGCCTCCTCTCAGCTCGTCGAAAGGAACGAGAGGCGGTCGCTTTTAAAGCTCTTTTTTTACCATTTAAACCAACAAAGATTGCCGAGTGTTTGTCGTTTCGCACTCGTTATTAGTTCTAAAATGACGTGCTTCTGACCACTTTTTTACTTTTTTAGGTCAGAGTCACTACATATGAAAAGTACTCCTCGGTCATAATGATCGGGCGGTTCTTTCGAGCATCGTTTTATACTTTTTCGGGCTCGAGAGACACAACTTTACGAAAAAGCACACCCCTGGAGTTTTCTTTTCAGCTGTCTTTTCAAACTCTCTAAACATGAAAAGACGTCGAGTTCTTCCTTTGTCAGACTCGTTAAAACTAAATGACATCGGGCTCCGTCGAAATGACACTCTTCAAGCATATGCTATCCCCGTCAAGCTTATCATCCAAAAATAACCGGGGTACTTGCCAGAAATGGTGGGGGAAATAAAGGAACTGTAATCGTCGTCATCGGTAGTATGTTGCTCTTGAACATGGCACTGTTTGCATTCGTGTCTAGGTGGGGACATCTCATCTCGCTTCACTTTTTCCTCCATGGGTTTGGGTTATCCTATTTGGCCATTCATCTACTCATTGTCCTTTCATTACGACCTCTGATCATTTGACCCCCAAGTACTGCCAAATCCGTCATCGTGTCGCCGATATGTTCAAGAGAAGTTGGCCTCTGCAAGTATAACCTCCCTCTGATATTTCACACAAAACATATTGTCTCTTCCTGTCTCGTGTCGATGACGTGGGAAACATTATGGCCCACCTTCGATAAAGATCACTTCCTGTCGACATCAGCTCATTATCCAGGAGTGACCTAGAGACTCCCTTCAGGTACCTTGGAGCCTGCATGCCTCAATGGCAGGTTCTTCGTGTTCGACGCAAGGTTTTCATCATTGGCCTCTGATCAGATGACTCCGCGGGTGTTCGACACCGGCTCATTCATTCACACGCCGTGGATTGTACCTATAGTACCTTGAGGACCATCGTCATCATTGGTGGCCCCTCTCGCGTCTGTTAACAGCTTTCATCATTGGCTGGTAATCAGGCGATGTTCAAGCATGTTCGACTTCGACTCCTATATTCACATGTTTGAACTTGTACTTTGTTCGGGTTTGGATGGAGCGTAAGACCCTGGTTCTAGTTCATTGTGGGCCAGGTTGCAATTTTGTGGGACATCATTACATGACTCATTGATGGATGGCTACGACCATACCTGAGTCTTTTAAGGATGGCTGTGACCATACCTCTTATCATTATGGTCTCTTCAATTGGGTGGTTGCGTCCATACCACAGACCTTCTTCATATGTCTTTTGGATGGCTGCGCCCATGCCTAGACTACATGTAATTGAAATATCAGTTGTATCTGCTTGCAGGTTCTCACTGGTGGTGTTCCGGTCCAGCAGTCTCGTAAAGCATTTCACCCCTCCCACTCTCTCGGGCTTCATGCTTTAGGGGGCATCTGTTACACAGTAAAATGTCACTGTCACCCTGTCAGTCTCCCTACTGTGTCATAAAGTCACATTCACCATGCTTATGCTCTCTGAAATGGCTGAAAACCCTCTTCGCCTAAGTTTATTGGATCATCGCGACTATTTCTAAAATAAACGTGCTGACTGGCGGAAGATAATGTAATTGGTGCGCTGCCAGCGCGGAAGCACACGTGTTTTCTGCGCTGGTCGAATTTTACAAACAGCACGCCCTCCGCTTGCATCAGTTCGCGCTGACCGGACCTCTCCTGTAATTGAGTTGCGATGTCAGCGCGCCAGCCCAGTTTTGCACCCACGCTGATCCTATTTAGGCGAGTTTGTTCTAACAGCCAGCCTTCCAGATGACTCCAGACTTGGCTGTTAGCATTGTAAAGGTTGCCATCCTTTCTCTGGCATGTCTGTTCGATTGATCATCCACCTTTTCTTAGGGGAAAGCTCATCCTTTACCTATTCATGGAGACTCCTTCTCCTTTATAAGCCTCCACCATGGCCATGAGCAGCTAGTTTGGAACATATAGACTTTGATAGAGGAGTTCTTAGTGCATTAGTGCTGCTCTTTGTAGGCATTTGGTGTGTTGTGTGAGGATTGCTATAGAGCTTGAGGAAGGTTATGAGTTTGTTGCCTTGTATGTGAGAAAGAGACCTCTTTGACTTGGGAGATCTACTTCAAGGGTGAATGCTTGGGAGACATGCTGGCTGGACCCTCTAGAGAAGGACTCAGCGTCAGGACTTCGGTTGTACCTTACTCTATTTTCTGATTAATAAAGATAGATGACTACTGTTATGGTTTCATTCCCAATTGTCCTATGAATGATTAATGTGAATTATATCTTTCCTGATTGATATATAGTTGTTTTTAGTAAATTTTACGCTTGTGTTTGTTCTCTCTTTGCTTGTGCAGGTATCCATCCGCGAGGATAGTGGAGGACTGTGATTGGCTGGAGCGAAGGAGCGAGAGGATCATCTCTTCGTCAAACATAGTATTGGAATCCAAGTAGGTTTCCTTTACCCACTTGTTAATTACAACTAGGAACCTGTAGAGTAGCATTGTTTTATTGTTGCTAGACCCCTTTTGGGCTAGTAGGGATCGCCTCTATCCGTAGAGGGGATTTACCTCTCCAACAAGCTCATCCTTCGGATGAGTCCAACTTAGTTTAAATTCAAACCCTAAGAAGGAGTGGTCCGTTCCTGTTTGTAATTGAATAGGTCCTTTACTATCGAAATTTAACGAATCCAGTATAGGAGAAACTTGGCGTTTTTCAATTTTAGAGAGTCTAAAAAAACTTAAGAAGACTCCAGGGTTGACCTTTTTCGTGAATTTGTGTCTCCCAAGCCTGAAAAAGTATAAAATAATACTTGAGAGAACCGCTTAATCTTTATGACCAAGGAGTACTTTTCGTAATTAGTGCCTCTGATTTGAGAAAGTAAAACAGAAATCAATGACACATCGTTTTATGACCAATATCGAATTTGAAATGACAAAAATCCAGCAATCTTTTCGTGTTTTTATGGTCAGAAAAGGGCTGTAACAGGACCATCTTTTTAGCTCCGTTTTAACGAGTTTAAAAATAAAAACTCGGCAATATTTTCATGTTTTTAGGAGTCAGAAAAGAGCTTAAAGGTGACTCTAATGTTTTTTTCACTGAAAATGACCGATTTCACCTGAAAAATCCGCTATCCTGAACAAAAACTCAAACATTACTCATACCTGTTTAAAATGGATAAAAATGTTGCAAAAATTACCTTTTCAAAGTGAAACATAAACAAATTTGCAATTTATTTATTGAAAAAACTTATAAAAAGGGCTTTTGTCAGTTCATTTTTACCGTTTGAGATTTGGGTGAGAAAAAAGGCTTTTGTTCAGAAACTTCCCGTGAAGATTGTGGAAAATCCATCCGTCAGAATCGAGCGCCATCTCCTCCAGGTAATCCACAACATCCTACTCTTCAATTTCATCTGTTTCAAATTGTTTTTTAGGGGTTTATTTCCTTTTTTAGGAGCTTTTAGGTTCAAAATCCCGCGCAAGGGGGCCTGCAGGTGTACCACAGGGAACCCGCATACCCCGAATTTTTTGCAGTGGGAAAAAAGTTAGGGGTACACACCGCCGTGAAGGCAAGGTGTGGGCCCACACACCGTCTCTAACCAGAGGGTGTGTACCCCGCGCAAAGGTTTTTAAAACCTAAAAAACTCAAAATTCACCCAAAAAATTTCAATTTCATATATTCTAATTCACCTTTTTATTGGATGTAGGGTAAACATCATGCTTGATTGGCGAGAACGGGAGCATGAGGATGTAGATCTCGCCGCGATAAATCATCAACCTTCGATTGATGCATTGAAGGCATGTGACTTGTACAAATTCTGGGCCATACTTGGCATGAGGGCCCAGGTGGACTTTCTGCAGTGGCTGGTAGATAGATGGAGCATACAGGACCAGTGCTTCTTCATTGGTGGTCACCAGATCGAAATAGAGCCGATAGACATATACTTTTTGACTGGTTTGCCCAAGAGAGGTGAACATTTGACTCTATTTGGGGCTAAGGCAGGTGGCCAGTTTGTCAATAGCCTTCGGCTAGAGTACTGCAATGCCCAGACCAGAGACAAAGGGATAGATATCAAAACCATATCCCGTCCTGAACACATGGTGATTGCATTTATAGTTACCAGACTCTACGGGAGCGTATCACTACATGTAGCCACTAGATCCCAGATGCGGATGGCAGTTGACTACTTTCGAGGCACCATTTTCAACTAGTGCGATGTTGTGTTGGCTAATGTGAAAGGCCAACTGACTAGGGCCAAGAACGGACAACTGAAGGCCTTTGGATATGGTGCTTTAGTTGTGAGATTTGGTCTGGAGAGGGTCCCAATGTTGGTCCCACAGCACCTCACTGTTGGAGCTGGACTTCCTCGAGAGCCCAAACTGATGCGATGGGTTGCAGTTATGGCCCGTCATCCTGATGAGGGGACAAAGATTGTTCGATTCAAACCTGAGTATTTCCAATGGTTGGAAAACCAGGTTTTTGCTATCCAGGACTTTCCTTATGCTGGGGTAGATTTTCGCGGTGACCCAAACATGGCTCTTCCACCAGGAGACCAATGGGATGACTCAGGTAAAATCATTTTCAACATTTTTCCTAATTTAATTTTTTTTTTTTTTTTTTTTTTTATTTCATCCCAAAATTGATATTAAAAGTTTCAAATGCAGATGTAGGCCCACAACGACCAGCCTCTCTCCGGCCTTACGAGAGGAAACAACCAGCTGCAGCGGCACTAGCCCCATAGGAGTAATCAACAGAGACTTTGGCTGAATTGGAGAGCCATCTGGAGCGCTTGACAGGAGACATTCCGGAGACCAGCATAGATGACATTCCTTGTCAAATTCAGTGCTATGTGATTGGGTTCCCAAGACCTTTTAGGAGGTTCCTTTGTAAGGTGGCCCATGCAATGGTTTCTTATCGAGATCATCACTAGTGACGGGATGATCACCTATTGTAGACACATATGACATTTTTTCTTTTTGTACTTATCATTTTTGTCGATCATAAGGTTTTTTTCAACCTATGATCGAGGACAATGTATATTTTGACACACTCCTATATTATATTATATCACTATTACTGGCTTATCTTGTTAAACATGTTATGGAATGTTTTTAAATTTACTTGTATGACTATTGCAAATGTCTACTTAACATTCGAGAAGCAATTGCATCTGCTAATGTATTTAAAGATCTTGGAATATACTGATATTCAATATAGTCAAATTCATGTTCCAAGAGACGCACTTTCAAAAATAATCTCAATAACACTGGATTTCTAATGGCATATACTCTATTAAGTTGTAATACAACAAGTTCAGAATCTAACCTCACTATCAAACTCTAAATCCCAAATGAAATAGATTCAGATAATAACTCAATCACTGCACTATACTCTGCAATGTTGTTCATTGTTTGACCGAGGCTTACCCCATGCATAGATACTAACTTGTCAGAGGGCGAATAAATAGCTCAAGCTGCAGAAGAAATGTTCCGTGTACTACGACAAGCACCATCAACGAAACCAATGTATTTTTGGAGAGGCATCGACATCTGCGATATCAAGAGTAAAACCAAGATAAGCGGGAATAATGACAAAACACACTCTCTAAGCTAAGCACACTTTTTAATCTAAAACACACCAGCTAGAAATAAAACTATCCTAACTAAAAATCTCCACACCCATCCTTAAGCATAATACCTCTTCAGGTAAAGACCATTTCTGGGTTTACCTAAAGAGACCCTGTCAAAGTCTAACAATTCATAGGCCCCTTTTGCTAGCTTTCGCTTGACAACATAGGGACCATGCCACATAGCCACAAATTTTCTAGCGCCTAATTTATCATTTTCCTGATCGTACAATAAGACTAGGTCTCCTTCCAAAAATTTTCGAGGGGTCACATTTCGATCATACTGAGCTTTAATACGTTTTGCATGAGTTTCGATTGCTAATGCAGCATCACGTCGATTCTCATCTAGCTGAGCCAAGTATAACAAATGTCTTTCCTCTTCGAAAGTGGCTGGAAGTAACTCGATGGCCATTTGCAATGACGGGATTTCGCACTCAATGGGTAACACAACTTCCAGACCATAAACTAGTTGGAAAGGAATGAACCCTGTTGACGTTTTTACTGAGGTTCGATACGCCCAAAACACTGAAAATAGCATGTTATGCCAATTCGACTGATGAATCCCAATGATTCGTCGGATCATGATGACTAGAACTTTGTTGATGCCTTCAACCAGACCATTAGCTTGTGGGTAATAAGGAGTTGAACTATCGTGACGCAAGCCAAGCTGGCCTGTAAGTTCAGTCATCATAACGTTTCGAAAATGACGCCCATGATCAGTGATAATCGCTTGTGGAACACCAAACCTAGCAATTATATGATTGAACACAAAAATTGCAGCTGTTTTGCCGTCTGCCTGAAATGTAGGCATCGCCTCGGCCCACTTGGTAAAATAATCTACCGCAAGGATGATATATGCATGTCCCCCGGCCGAGTGACGGTTACATGTAATAAAATCAAACCCCATTTGGCAAAAGGAACAACGACAATTATAGGGTGGAGAGGAGCAGGTGGAGCGGGCATCTTTCGATCAAAAATTTGGCAGTTGTGGCATTTTCGGACCGCGATAATACAATCTTTAAACATAGATGGCCAGAAGTAGCCAGCGCGCAATATCTTTTGGGCTGTGGCATACCCAGACATATGACCGCCACATGCTCCAGAGTGACAATCATTTAGGACCCTTTCAGCTTCCTCATGAGTTAAACAACGTTGAAAAACAGAGTCCGCCCCACGACGATAAAGAGTATCTCCAATAATTCTAAATTGTTGGGACTGGAATCGTATTTTTCGACGTTCTGACCGTGAAATATTTGGTTGAAAGGATTGGGTTTGGAGATAAACGATGATATCCCCGTACCACGAATCTAAAGTGCTGATTAGAAACAAGGATTCATCCGCAATGGGCTCCTCCGCCACAGCTTCCGTGTCAGCACGCGGGAAGTCACACATTAACTCCACGAAAACTAAAGATTTCTTCGACTTAGAATTTTCAAATTCCAAGTCAAAGCCATGCAGGATTACAATCCATTTGGAGTACTTGCCCCCTAGCAATTGCTTGGTCAAAATATAGATCATAGGGTTGCAATCAGAAATTACTGTAGTTTTACATAGTAAAATGTAATGACGAAAACGTTGGACTGCTTGAACAGCTGCCAATGTCAATTTCTCCACATGTGAGTATTTTAGCTCAGTTGGATTTAAAGTTCGACTAAGGTAATATATCACA
>APFE031049571.1:96978-108849 GCA_000404065.3 Pinus taeda | reverse complement strand
AAGAAGTAGTCCTGGTTGTAGTTGGGAGGATGCAATAACGGTGCATGGGTCAACGCGTGTTTTAGTGCATCAAAAGATTTCTCAGCTATCTCATCCCAAAAGAATGGAGTATTCTGTTTCAACAACAGGGTAAAACCCTTGGTGATCTCAGCGTAGTTAGGAATGAATCAACGTAAAAAATTTGCTTTCCCTTGCAAACTTTGGAGTTGGCGAAGACTCGAAGGAGGAGGCAATTTGACAATGGATTCAACCTTCGAGGGATTGACACGAATGCCGGCTTTCGAAACAACAAACACCATTAACCGACCCGTTTCTATACAGAAAACACACTTGTGTGGGTTCAACCTAATCCGATAATGCCTACACCTCATAAAGATTGTTCGTAAATGAATGAGATGATCAGCTCGAGGTAATGAATGAGCAGACAAATCATCAAGATAGGGTTGCACAATGTGCTTGATATCATGAAAAGCATAAGACATGGCCCTTTGAAAAGTTGCCCCGGCGTTCTTGAGCCCAAAAGGTAATTTGCAATAAGCAAATGTCCCCCATGGACAAATGAAAGTCGTTTTTGGTTGATCAACAGGTAGAATATTGATTTGATTGTATCCCGAAAAACCATCCATGAAGGAGAATATTTCACTGCCGGCACAATCATCAATGATTTGATCGATATAGGGAGTTGGGTAATTGTCCTTTGGACAGGCTCGATTAATGTCCCTATAATCGATACATATTCTTATTGTCCCTTTCTTTTTGTTAACAGGAACAATATTCGATACCCAATCTGTTAACGGAATCGGATAAATGAAACCTTCTTTGAGTAATTTTTCAACTTCTGCTTTAATTGCAACAGCTTTTCTTGGGTGGATCTGACACAAACATTGCCAGACGGGTTTAGCATCCGGGTAAGTTTTGATTTCATGAACAACAATTGCGGGGTCAATTCCTGGCATTTCCTCATATGACCAGGCAAACACGTCGCAATTTTTTTGAAATAGGGCCTTATATGTTTGAATTTCATCTTCTGTACAAGCGGCACCTATATGAATGTTTTCAACAATTCCAAGTTTAACCGAAATGTCAATAGGAATAGTTCAAGAAATATTTCCCAAATTTAACTCTGAATCAAGATTTTTCATTAGATTCTGAGCTTCCTTGACATATTTAGTCGTAAAAATTGATGAAAAATCATTTTCAAAATGATCACTCTCGGGTAAGAACGAAGATCTATGATGAAGATCTTCCCATGGTAAATCATCCCCAGTATGGTCGCCAATTTGTCACACGGAATGAGTCGATTTTGCGGACAAGCTCGACCTTCCTAGTATCTAAAGATATCTAGTGACAAGCAAGCCAATCAAAAACTATCTTTCTTTAAATATGCAATTAAAAACAAACGCAAACAAGTGTTTTAGGCCTACCTTGGGTCCAATGCAATTTTGTGGAAGCCTCGCTCCTTTGATCCAAATGAGCTCCCTTGTAGCAAGTCTGCAAACAAGCAAACAAGCAAACAAATTAAATAGCACCTGAAAAACCAATGTCATAAAGCATATCCATCATAATGATCAAGGAATTTATGAAACAAACCACATAAGACAATTTGTTAAGAAAAATGAATTTGGTTGTATTAATTCAAATCAAAGAAGAACTTTACAACCTGTGCCTTAATGTTGTACAAGCTCCTCCTAGGGTCCAACAAGAAGTCTCCTCTACTTTGACAAGTTTCACTCACTTCTCAATGAAGCCAAAAGGTATGTGATCTCTCCTCTCAAGCTTAAATAGGAAGTCTCAATTCCATCAGCATTTACCCTTAAAAATGTTCAGCTTCTAACCTCTCCAACAACTAGCCCAATGCCTTAATTTATAGTGCAATGGAGGGAAGTTACTAGGTCCTCCTTCAAAGGAATAAAGCCCTCCTTCAAAGGGATAGCTCCTCTTATCAAGGGATTAGTTCCTTCTCTTTTGGGATGCATGAACCATCTTGGAGCGAACAATCCATGTCAAAATTCCTTCTAGAATCATCTAGAATTAACCCAAAGTAAGTTTTTTAGAATAAACTTGCGCCTTTTTGACTTTCACAGGGGTTCGCACCCACCCATTTACAGACAGAGCGGGCAGATCCGCAGGTAACATGAACAAAGGGTGCGGGGCCGCAGGTAATAGTGAGAGAAAGTGCGGAACCAGAGCTTTATTGATTTTTAATGTCTTTCTCTCATTTTCAAAGCTTGACATGAAGAGCTGAGGTCTGAGACTTGCTTAGGAGGACAGTATAAGTGATGATAGACCTATACTGACTGCAAATAGTCATGGTGACAATATTTTTGTGTAACAGTAGCCAAGAGAAACGACATAAGGGTTAGAAAAAAAAAGAAAAGCATAGAAAACAAAGGGAGATTGGAGTATCAAGGGTTGAGGGAGCTCGAGCAGTAGGGAAAGGAAAGGCGACTGCAGTTTAGATGAAGCAGTGATGGGAGGATTCACTGGTTTTATTTTGCAGCAGGGTATGGAAACATATTAGGGATAGAGGCTAAAAAAAATTCGAAAACTCTTTGCAATAAAGAAAGTAAAAAACCCCATGTAGCAGACAGGTAGCCAAAGAACCCAAGAAAAATTTCCATATTAAAATCTTATACTTCTGCTTAAGATTTATCAGTCAAACCCTTATAAAATTTTTCAGATTAAAAAAAAAAAAATTCAAACCCTTGGATTAAAAAATAATGCCCTTGCAAAATGGTATTGAGGCCAGCTCTTACCCTCTAGGGCCTAGATATGGTTTGAAATCAAACTTATCTTTTAGATCTGCAATCTCTACCTGAAAACAAAAACACCCAGGACCCAAATATATAAAAATAAATAAATAAATAAATAAAACCCTATAAACACAAGTCATAAAACTAATAAAAATATAGATTTATGCACAAAAATGGTAGATCTATCAGATTTGAGGAGTATGAGTCTAACTCCACTCCCATATATGATAATTTAAGTCTCTTAATAGCCAGATCTATCAATTTCCCACACAAAAATTAAATTTTAAAATTTTAAAGGATGTGCTTAGCTCAAAACCCTTTGTATATCACACATAAAATCTTATGATAAGCCCAGAGCTAACTTAGTTGGGTTCTATAGAACAAATAGATCGGGAGTTGGCTGATCCAACTGAAAACTTCCCCAAATGTCCGAGGATCTAAAAATCAATATCTTCCTACAAAACTCAATCCAACCATTAAAATAGAGCGAGAAAATGATAATAAAATTCAGACAAATAGAGATACCTACTATTACATTCAAAATTTAAATTAGAATTTAAACCCCAACGACCGAGCAAGATACCTGTACTCAAATCACTCTTCAAAATCTATCATCAATGGCTTAAAAATAACTATGCATGAAAACAACACATCTTACAATATTTCCATGAAGAGTAACACCAACGAAATTTAACCCCAAAGTCTTTCTTTATTATCCAGAAAAAGATTTCACAAGAGCTTTTTGCTTAGCATATGACTCAAAGATCGGATCTATCCACTGACAAATGGCTTCCTATTTAAAGATAAATCCTCCAACGGCTAGTTCGAGTGAACTTCGTCAAAGCAATCTTGACTGTTGATGAGGATTAAAATTTCTTTTAATCTCATCTGTCGAAATATTTAATTCTTGAGGAAATTCACATTTTTCAATTAAATGTATTTTAATTAACTCAAAAATTAAAATTTTGAGTTAATTTCCCCAAAATGTTGACTTTGACTTAATTCGAGGGATCAAAGGTTTAAAATTTATCAAAATAACTAATTTACTTTAGTCCATAGACCTCTTAAAATTTAATTTTTAAGGACCAACGAATTTTTCCTTTGGAGAATTTAAATTTACCTAGGACCTAGAATTAATTAAATTTTTGGCTTAGGATTTTAATTAATTTTTGGCCAGAAAATTTAATTAATTAACCTATGAGGGGATAAATTATATTTTCAACCCTTAAGACACTTTACATCATGATTTTCATATTTTTTACATCATAAAGGGGAAACCCATTTGTAATAGACCCTCACCGACTACCCATTTTTGTGACACAAATATAATCTAGGAGACCAACAAATTTGTAATAAAATAACCTAACCAAATAGTTAGGATTATTCCCAAATCACTTTTACATAGACTCGATCTATAACACTAGAACTCGCCTAAGATCTCAATGACAAAATTCATTCCGGATTTCGGGTAAGATTGAAAGAAAACTTTGCCGACCATCCGAGAATGGATCGGTGAAACAAAAAACCACTTAGAATGTAGTCATCATCAGAAAAGTAGGTTTACCTAGGCCATTACATACACGACACAATTCTGCTGAGATAATTTACATCATATACATTCAAAATGGGTTTACATTATAACATGATGATCAAACTGATGTTGATAGATGGACAACACAGACATATCGATCAAGCATTATCCCTTTTGCAAAAAAAGGGGGTGTACTGCTATGGGTTGTTGACACATAGTGGTGAATAGGCTGGTAGTGTAGGGTTTTGTTGGTTAGCATAGCTAACTTTGAAGCTGGGTCCAAGCCCCCTCAAGCCAAAGCTCGGATATGGTGGCAGACTGCGCACAAAGATTCTATTGAATATTGTAGGGTATACGATGTCTGTCAGAGGACCAAGAAGCCATCGCAAAGGGATGAATTGCCTTTGAACCTGCAAGTCTCATTACATTCATTTGATAAATGGGCAATTGATTTTGTGGGACCTATTCAGCTACCATGAAAGAAGACAAGCACATGATACATCATCACGATGATATAATACTTGACTGGTGGGCTGAGGCGAAGCCCATGAAGGATTGCAGTGCGACTACAACTGTGAAGTTTATATTTGAGTACATCCTATCTAGGTTTGGTTGTCCTAAGATTCTGATGAGCGATAGGGTTTTGCATATCCTAAATGAAATGATTGCTAATTTGCTTGAAGAATTCCAGATATATCATTTGAAAATCACGCGGTATCATCCTCAAGCAAATGGAATAGTTGAATCCTTTGATAAGATCATGGAGAATGCCTTGAAAAAGATTTGTAACACGAATAGGAACGATTGGGATGTGTGCATACCAACTGTTCTTTGGGCATATAGAACTACCTGTAAGAATTTGATTGGACATACACCATTTAGACTGGTCTATAGAGAAGCGGTGATGCCAATGGAGTGCATCGTGCCCAGTTTGAGGATTGCTGCAGTTACAAAGATGGCAGATCAGGATATAATGGAAGAATGCCTCGCGCAGATACTTGAGTTAGAAGAAGATCGCTTCTTGGTAGGTTTTCATTTACGGCTATAGAGGGCTAGAGAAAAGGTGTGGCATGATCGCCACATTAAGCATCACACCTTTAAAAGCAGAGATTTAGTACTGATGTATGATAACAAGTTTACAAAGTTTCCAGGAAAGTTTCATATGCATTGGATGAGACCATACATCATCAAGGAGCTTACAGATGGAGGTGCAGTTCAACTCACGAAGTTGAAAGAGGAGCTACTTCCAAGAAGAGTCAATGGGATCCGATTAAAGTTGTACAGGGTTGATGCCACCCTTGCGCAATGACTATATGGACACAGGATAATATTATTACTTTAGGAAGTTGCAAGGTAGTGCAAGACTATAAACTACGCTGCCAGAAGGATAATGTGGTGAATTGAAGGGGCTGCATGATGATTAGGAGAAAGGCCTAGATGGGAGTTGCAGCGAAGGAGCTGCACTAGCAAGGTGGGTGTTGAGATGGGGTCCCCTAGGGTCAATTTTGGGGAAAAAGCCCAAGTTTTGTTGTATAAATATGTAAAGTTTCTACAAGTTGTGGTCACGGAGCACATAGATAATTAAAGAGTCATAAAGGGTTTTACCCTTCTTTTATGTAAGTTGAGTCGGATTTTGAAGATCTGCCCATGGTCCGCGGACCATGAGATTGTATAAATAGGTGTATGTTAGAGAGTGTAAGGCATGGTCATGAAGAAGTAATGAAATATGATCTATGGGATAAGTCTCTATGGGATAAGTCTAAAGAGTTAGTGGAGAAGAGTAGGAGGAAAGGCTCTACAGCTCTGTGCGCAGAGGCCTAGAGTAGAGTTCGCAGTTAAGTGCTCGGACCCCTACAACTGAGTGCGTGGGGAAGTCTTGAGTTTGTAAGCAGAACTGAATATTAATAAAGAAGATTGTTGCATAAATACTTGTGTTTATCTCTTTACTTCTGTTTATATGAGTGGGCCTTATGACATAATGGGTCTATGAAATAATGATGTATTGATGTGCAACTTTACACGACTTATACTGTTATATGAACTCAATTACTATTAACTGTTTACACGAAGATTATCTTGTTGTAGGTTGAATTCATCAAACACTTAAGATGATACAAGTCATTATTGGGTTATAAGTAATCTTTGATGCGTGTAAGTAGTGGATTTGCCTATTTAGGGTCCACGAAAAACAGTCATAGACCTTCGCGGAGGTCTAGAGGTTGATTAAAGGAAGTTACTTTGATAAGCCTTAAAAGCTTGTCGATCTGCGCAAAGGAAGATTTAGGTCATAAAAGGACATCATGCTCATCTCCGGGTGCAGAAACTTGGTTCTAGCATCCCCCCATACTGCTTCGGATAAGACTTCAGTTCGTGCTCCGCGGATTGATGTCGAAAGGGCCAGTAGTGTAGGTATTTGTTTGGCACAAATAACTTTGAACCTAGGTCAGGACCCACCAAGCCAACAAATGGTTCTGTTTCCGAGACCGGAATCTGCATAAACAAATGTGTGATGTCGTATCAATGGAATTCGACCAAGAAATAAATTGAGGAGTGGTTGAATAGAAAAATCCATGAATTCGCGGTGCAAGAAAATAGAAATATGCACTTGACAAAAGAACAGTGGTTGGGCAGATATTTATACATAGAGATACATGAAATCTTCTTCTACACCTTCCCGATCGAACTATACGAGTGGATCGCTAAATTGGTAGACGACCAAGGAAGGTGGAGGTTTGACGGTCCAATAGTGTGGACCCCAGAGCTAGTGTAGATATTGGAAGCTTCTGAAGATAAGATCACACGTGCCGTCAATCACTCGCTTGATCGAGTCATAGGAGGATTTGTGACAAAATTCACGCTTGATACCTTAGTCAGCTACAACGAAGCAAAGCGACGCTTCTTCAAGGGACCGCAAGGTAAGTATTCAAGATATTTGAATACTTGGATTAAGATGCTCTTGTGTGAAAAGTGGGTTATGCCATTACCTTGATGTTTGGAGCTGCGCGAAGTGGAAAGTTATTAAAGGATAGAGGGAGAACATGCCCTGAAATATAGCATAATGATCGAGCCTCCTCTGAGTGACGATGAGGGAGCATCACAGGCTTCATCGCAGAGTGATGTCTAGTTAATAAGGTAAGGGTTTCAGTGAATACCTCATCTATCCACACCACCTCCTCCTTCACCTCCACAACATACACCTTCGTCCACACCTTCGTCCACACCACCAACACCTCGGCCACCGTTCAATATGTCGAATATGATGAAATTTCCCGTTTTCAAGGGCTTGGGAAATGAGGTTCCAGACTAGTTTTCGTTCATTGCAAAGGCCGTGTGGACAACACAAAATATTACAGATGATCACATGAAGAAAGCGCACTTGGTTACTTCTCTACAGTATCGTGCGTTGACATGGTACATTAAGTACTACACTAATAATCTGTTGGCATCATTAGCGGAAACTCAGACTGCGCTGAACAAGGAATTCAGAAGGCTTAAGTCTGAAACAAAATCAGTAGTGGGATTCAAGGAAATCATGATGAGAATCGGCGAGACATCTAGGAACTGGATCATAGATTAAAGTGTGGAATCCGTGAAGCTAATATGAATCTCAAAGACAGTGAGCACCATGATTGGTTTATAGCTGCGCTCCTGCCTCACTTAAGGATTTCTTTGTCACAACAAAAGATAGGGACTCAAGTGGAAGCACTGGAGATCACAATGAGATTACATGAGACGCCTACCCAGGACGCGACGTTGGGTGTTCAACAGATTCATGCGAAGTTTCAGAACCTTTGCTTGGAGTTTCAGAGCTTGAAGAAGGAAAAAGCGGCTCGACTAGAAGCGCGTGAAGAAGTTTGGTGCCTCAAGTGTAAAAGCTAGGGGCATGATAAGGATCACTGCCATGTTTTCGTAAAACATATGGCAGGAGGAGGGCCAATGCCCCTGATGCAGGAAGCTTAAGATGGACAAAGTATAGGGCCCCTGTTGTGGTGCGCTATCTGTCAAGTAGCAGGAAAACATGTCATAGACAATTTCCACTTGCTGCAAAAGTTTGTGCATACACTGCAACAACTAGTCTGCAATTTCTGTAAATCAGTGGGCCACGATGAACGTAACTTCCATAGCTATGAATTGATGATGGAAATAATGCCCGCGTATCGAATGCAAACAAAAGCTCGGCCTTTGGATCAAGTTGCCGAGGGAGCGTGTTACACTGTATTTTGTCACTGTCCCTGTACTCCCCGTTCCTCGATCTTGGAGGACCTCTATAGTGAACCTTACATGCTTTCCCATCATGGAGAGACTGCCCTTATGTCCTTCTTCATGGGCATAACATTTCCATTTTGCATCATTTCCCAAGAATCTTCATTTTATCCTAGTTTACAAGACCGATGCTAGTGCTTAATTCCTTCCTTGCACTGATTTGCAGGGTTTAAAACCATGCCTAGTGTCGTACGGTTTAAGTGAGCCCCTCATCGCTCACGTCGATCCTCTTTTGGCAAGTTTTTTAAATATGGAGTCGAAGCTTCCGGGTCTAGAAGCTTCGTAATGAAAGTCTGGTAAATTATTGGGCTAGATAGAGCCGAGGAATTCAGTTTGGGCTCCTTTGCCCTATTGAGATGGAACAAACCCAAGAGATAAGGCCTCTCCCATAATAAGAAGAACCATCTCCCCTCCATCAAAGCTATATAAACTCCTCCTTTTCCAAGCTGAGCTAGTTTTTTTTAGGGCTTGAATAACCAACAAGATATCTATAGCTTTTTTCTTTTTAGTTCATGTATGTAAAGGGACAATAATGTGTTTGGTTGGTTTGGAACTAAAGGGAAGAAACCTTAAACTCTCATTGTTGAGGCTAACCATGAGATGCTAGAAGTGGTGTTGAAACCCAGACACGTCAGAGGAGACCTGCAACGTCAAGGCTTTGGTTGTATCTCTTTCTGAGCATTATATCAATACAACTAATGATTCATTTCCTAAATTGAGTGTCATATTACATTTAATGGCTTAAGATTCCTTGACTTTTTAAGTAAATTGAATGCAATTGTATGCTATTACGTTTGTTGTTGTCTTTTATGCATTTGCTTCAGGTATTTGAAGGAGAAGAAATCAAAGGAAGCTAGAGAAAAGGAGCGAGGTCATCATCAAGCGGAGTAGTGTTCTAAGAGGTAGGCCCTCTTATTCGATTCTAGTTTAAGGAAGTTTTCATTAGGTTGTTCTGTTTGAGACTAGACCCACTCTAGGGCTAGAGGGATCATCTCTATCCGCAGAGGAGATTTACCTACTCCAAAAATTTGTGACTCCGTTGGGGAGCCATCCCTCTCTTTTGATTGATTTTCATTTTATGGTTTGTGTGAACTTTTGTTGTATCACCATTTCCCTTTGGTTTCTATGCTTTGCCTGATTTACTACTATGAGTCTGAAATTTACAGTGGTAAGTTTGGTTTTGGCCTTTGAAATTTTTTATTTATTTTTCTTGAAATCCTCCATCAACATGTTTAATTTTCTGACAGTTGCACCGATCAACGCAAATTTCTCTCAAACTGTTGCGCCATTCCCCCCTGTGGCACTTGTTGTCAGTTAGGCAATTGTACTGATTCCTGTAGGTGAAGATCAGGGTTTATCCTGAATCATAACTAGTGTGTCTTGCCCTCTTAATTTCTGCCTCTTAGCCTGTTTTGCCTGTGTTCTCCTTGACTGGAAAGCTTCTTCAGCTTGGTTTGTATGCTTGTTTCGTTTGAGTTTTCCCGACTTGATTTTCAAGTCTTTGGATGGTTTGTGATCCTAGGGCATCTAGGTCATTGTCCATTCAGCTATTTGTGTGCTCAACAAAGTCAAGTTGTTGGTTCGCTGCTCCATGCATTTCGTTTTTAGTCCCTTTATTGCTTTGATTTCAATTGAACAAGTTTGAAAAGTGTCGTTTATTCTTCTCATGATTAAGCATCTCTTTTCGAGCATTGATTACATTGCTCGTCTTGTTGTGGTTAAGTCTTTGCATAATTCGTTTAGAAAGCATTCTCTCTTTGTGCTTGGCATTTGATTAATGTTGATTATTTTGAAAATTTTTCATTAAAATATTTGTGTGAATTTTCATTTTATCATTCCAATGAAAAGTATATCATTCTAGTTTGCTGAATCAATATGTTACATTAGCTAGCATCATTGAAAACTAGAGTTGCATCATCATTTGCATTTGTGATATGAAAACAAGATCTTAGACTAATATTAAGGTATTACAGACTCATATGCATGGATTTGCCTACATTACTTAGTGCAATGGATTGATAAAATTGCGAATAATATAGGTAATGAAACAGTTAAAGAAACATAATAGACAAACACACATAACACAACAAATTTAATATGGAGTTCACCCAAAACTCCTGGGCTACGTCTCCTGGTCCAGCCTTCAGCGGTGACCTCTTTATTATGTCTTCAAGAGTAGAGTTTTACAAAATGTGAGCTCAAATTGAGTCTCAACGCAATAGATACAAAACAACAGGATGTTTTTCTTGAATCCCTCAAGCCTCTCTGAGTACACAGACTCATTCTTTGTCTTCCCTCTATCTCAGCACTGCTTGTCTCTGTCTTCTATCAATCTGTGGTTCTAAAGCCAATCAACATTGTTTGTTCATTTCCCCTTGTCGGGCTCTCTGGGTCCTGGCATCTGTCTGCTCGAATCCCCTTCTGAGTGTTAGCAATCATGGCATAACGTCTTTAGGGAAGGTGGCCACCTGTTCTGCAACGGAATGGACAATCGGGCCTTTGAAATCCCCAAAAATAGCGTTCTCTGTTTACACAGAGAAATACACTAAAAACACAAGAAAATTCACCAAACTGTCATTTACCGGACTTCAAATATCCTTAAATCCACTCTATACTCCTATCGGGTCCGCCTATATATTGCTATCGCATCTCCATCGTTGATCTAAGTGATCTTTTTCGGGCGGCTCATGCGTACGGGGGTTAACCGCCCTAAAAGGGTGGTTTTCTCTCTCCGACGCCTAGCCATGTGGCAGTCAGTGTATGGGCTCAAGCGGAGCTCGACCAAAACCAATTACTGCCTACGACCCTGTAACAGTCCAAAAATAAATATCTAATTAACTTTTCTAATCAACATTAAATTTAAATCAGAGTGGCACTTACCTAGCCAAATAAACATGTAATTAATAAACTAAATTCAACTATGAATAGTGCTTACCTGTGGTAGAAGTAGGCTTACCGCAACAAGGCTTTGGGGACGACTCTCCACCCAACCGTAGGCTCAATTGTGCAAGGATTTGCTACAATTGGCCACCATCGAGCCCTCAATCAACGTACTACTGCTAGTGACTCCTATGTCTTAGAACACTATTCTCCCACGAGAATGAAAGATAGAATCTTGGGAAAGATGTAATGCCTCCCATCCTCCTCGCCATCTAATAAATAGAGCAAACATTGGATGGGAACCACATGCACACACTCCATGTGTCTACATGCGACTTTGATTTTTTAGCTTTCTTGTTTTATTTCTTTACTTTTCTTTGATTTTTAGCTTTCTTGTTTTATTTTCTTCTTTTTGATAACTTTACTGATTTTTTTATTGTTTTC
>APFE031049571.1:55102-65321 GCA_000404065.3 Pinus taeda | reverse complement strand
GAAAATGAATGAGACAGTTTCTAGATATGTAAGAGGGTGTACTATGTGTGCTAAAAGCAAGCCCAACAATAGAAAACTAGGCTTGTACACTCCTTTACCAGTGCCTTCTCACCCTTGGGAAAGTGTTTCCATGGATTTTGTTGGAGGACTGCCTAAGTCTAGAAAATCTCATGATTATCTATATGTGGTTGTGGATAGGTTCAACAAAATGTGTATTTTGATACCTTGTAATAAACAGATTACAATTGAACAAACTACAAAATTATTCTTTGAACATGTATGGGTTCATTTTGGATTACCCACTTTTATTGTATTTGATTGAGACACCCGATTTGTGGGGAAGTTTTGGTTAGGTCTGTGGGAGATGATGGACACCCAACTGAAGAAAATCACAACTTTTCATCCACAAACCGATGGCCAGACAGAAGTAGTTAACACGACAGTGATCCAGTTACTCAAGGGATATTGCAGCAAACGTCCTAAGCTTTGGGATGAACATTTTTGTTATGTGCAACATGCTTACAACAGAGAAAAACACTCTTCTACACAGAGATCTCCTTTTGAGACCTATTTTGGTTTCATACCAAGGTCTCCTTTGGATTTTGTCTTTGGTAAAGATACCACGGTTGATGGACACAGTGATGTGGACAAGGCAACTAGGTTCATTGAACAGATCCAGGAGATCCACCAGGCAGTACAGGAACAACTGGAAAAGAGCCAAGCCAAATACAATGCTAGGCATGACAAGCATCAGATGGAACATAGTTTTCCAGTTGGAGACTAGGTCTGGCTGTATATCAGCAAGGACATGATGCAAGGTGAAGGTAAAAATCTAAAGCCTATCAGGTATGGACCTTTTAGGATACTTGAGAAGATTGGTGAAAATGCTTTTCGCCTTGATCTACCAGCTTACATGCAAATCTACTCAGTCGTAAATGCAGATTGCTTGAGATTTTTTGAACCTTCAATGATTGAGGATCTTAAAGAGCAAAGTCAATTGCCTTCTATTGATGACCAGCTACCTGAATATCTGAATGAATTACAGGAAGACACAGTCTTGGACAGGAATCTAAGGACGACGCGCAAAGGGGATGTTGAGTACCTCCGAATTGGACTCAAAGGTTCAAAGCCAAGTAGTGTAAAGTGGATTGATATTGGGCAAGTGAGACAACAATACCCTCACTTAGTCAATGCTTGAAAGAAAACCAACTTTTGGTGGTCCAAAAGCTTTTCAGTGGGAAGGCCGTGATCCGAATTGGATCCATAAATAGTGATAAACAAAGCCATGGCTGTACCAGGTCGGGAAAAACTTTTAAAAATTCCAAAACAATGATAAAAAACACCCTGAACGAGTGGCAATGGTAGCCAACGTGGAACGATGAGGACCCCAGTCAAAGTGCGCTGACCGAGGCCCATGGAGACTACGCAGGAGGCCGAATTAGCCCTTGGGAGCCCTGGATCGGGAAACAGAGGTGGGTTTTAATTGCGCATCGCTGGGTGAAAAGGGCCGAAATGGAGAAGCCCCGAGCACTCAGATGCGTGGGGAGCCAGAGAACTGTGAGCGAAAAGCGAAAAAGTGCTAAAGGACAAGGCGGGACCCGCACTCCGAAAAATCGGCAGTATTGATCGGGGCGCCCTCAAACAGTAAGTGGCTTTGAAGAAATTGGAGCGATCCAACTCAACGATTGATGCGTTGCAAGCGAAGGAGAGAGAAAATCACTGTTGATCGTGCGTTAACGATCGAGCAAGTCAACTGCGCGAAACGTGCGTATGGCATCGGATCTGGAAGCCCTAGATCTAACGGCTGAGATCACGCTCGATGGAGAAGGCGATTTGACGAAGGCGGAAGAGAAACTGAACAGACATGGAAATGAATGGCTTAAATCCATGAACAAAGAACAGAGCACACATAGAGATAGAGAGAGAAAAAAGAATGACCAGAATCCCGAGAGGAGGATGGAAGACAAAAAGGAAGAACAGAGAGAAGAAAGACAGTGAAGCAACAGCAAAATGGGAGACAGAGGGCCGAGCTGACCGAAGGCAGCATCGAGCACCAGAGAGCTTGAGGGATTCAAGCCATCCCAGAGGGGATCTGTCCGGACTGAGCATCACATTGGGCTCTCTGCATTGTAGACCAGAAGGTCACAGTGCTGGTAAGTAAAAGCGTCTGTGTACTCTAGTGGCTTGGGGAATCCAAGAACCACCCTGCCAAGCAAATTCTATTTCAGGAGACTCACATTGAGATCCTTCATTGTAATTCTCTGCTTCAAGACACAATAAAAGAAGGCAACCACTAAAAACTGGACCGGTGACGTAGCCCTGGAGAATAGGGTGAACTCATTATTAAATTCTTGTGTTCTTGTATTTTCTTACTGTGTTTTCTCTACTGTTTTCTATTTCAAGTGTCTGTGTATTAACAATCTTATCGATCCGTTGCTTAAATAGCATTGACATACACACACCAACACATGGGTCTGTAATACCTTCATTTAATAAATCTTTAACTGAGGTCACTCATAGGGTGATTATCAGATCATTCACTTAGAGATTTTCTCTTTTCAAAACATCTAGAGTCTGCTTTACATGCTTCAAATGTTCTTCCCATGTTTGACTGAAAATAAGAATGTCATCTAAATATACAATTACAAAATCATCAATAAAAGGTTGGAGTACATCATTCATATCTCTCATGAAAGTGGTAGGAGCATTAGTTAAGCCAAAAGACATAACCAACCATTCATACAACCCTTGCTTTGTTTTGAAAGCAGTCTTCCATGCATCTTGTTCTACTACTCTAACCTAATGATAGCCACTACGCAAGTCCAACTTGGAAAAGTAAACAACTTCTTTCAGCTGATCTAATAGAGCATCAATACGAGGAAGAGGATAACGATTCTTGATCGTTATTTTATTCAGTGCTCTGTAATCAATGCCCATCCTCCACGAACCATCTTTCTCTCTCATCAACATGATTAGAGATTTGCATGTTGTTGTGCTTGGTCTTATGAACCCTTTATCCTGTACCTGCTTCTTGATCTCTGCATTCTCTAAAGCAAATAACCTGTACATTCCAATGTTAGGCAATGGAACATCTTGCTGCAAATGAATATCATGTACTATTTCCCTTTTGGGTGGCAGACCTTTAGGTTCTTGAAATAAGATATCATATTCTAAAACAACTTTATCTAAATTAGCTTTCTATTTAGCATCACAACCTTCAAATATATTGGTCTTATCAGGGTTCTTTTCCTTTACAACCATTAGTAAAAATTGCTTGCATGAATTTACAATTCTTTTCATCCGCCCTGAGTTAATGAGAGTGTAGTTATTTTTGAGCTGATGAGCTCTTACAATATATTCTATTCCATCTTTTGTGAGTTGATACTTATTTTCAGTTCTATAGAAAATGGCTTTTCTATCATACAAGTAAGGACTTCCTAAAACAATACCACATATATCCAAGGGAACTATATCTAACTCAACCTCATCTCCAAAAGTTGACCCTTGAATAGAAAACCTAAGTTTACATTGTCTAGTCACTTGTAGGTTTGCTTTATCACATACCCAACCTAATGGATATGGCTTCTTGTGAGGTGTTGTTAGTAAGCCTAACTTCTTTACAATTGTTTCAGAAATCAAGTTTACTTGTGAACCACTATCAAATAAAGTATCAATCTTTTGGTGCTTGGAAATATCTCTAATATGAAAAAGCTCATGCATTTTCCTCTCATTATCTTCATTATCAATAGATTGTGTAGAATTACTTGTTGACGGTTCAAAATTTTTACCTTTTATACCTGTGGCTGTGACTATTATTTCATCACCTGAGTCCGACCCCAAATCTTTTTGAATAGCAGTAGTAGTCTTATTCTTCTTGCCACCAAACTTCTTAGGTTTCAACTCCGGATGCAAAGACCAACAATGTGCATCATCATGTCCATCCTTCTTACAGTGAGTGCATGAAGGTTTGTCTTTCTATACAACGTTTGTCTTGCTCTCTTTCCATTTTTGCTTCTTCTTTTCCTTGTTCTTGCTTGCAGTGAGTTTTGATGATCTCCCAGTCTCTGGGTTCACATTCTTGCCTCTAACCTCAAGATGTGTAGCCTGAACTAATACCTCATCTATGCTAGTAGGGTTAAACATGAGAATGGTGTGCCTCAAATAGCTATGCAGACCACCTATATAGTTCAACAAAGTTTCAGGTGAGTCTAGAGAAATGCCTAGAATTAAAAATCTTTTTCTAAATTCCTGGGTATATCTTTGTACACTTTGCCCCTTTAATTGGCGAAGAGTTTGCCAACTCATCTTTGCTTGTTGCATATAAGCTAGTGGATAGAATTGTTTTTTAATGGTAGAAACAAATTCACTCAAGGTAGAAAGAATTTTACCATGCTTCTTCAAATCAACTTGTGTCTTGCCTTCCCACCACACTAGGGCAGTTCCTCCAAGGCGAAGGCTAGCCAGCTGAATATTTCTCCTTTCTGAATTAATATTCTACACCTTGCAATACACATCAATCTGTCTAATCTAGTTATCTAGCTTTTCTGCATTTAATTCTCCATCATAGATTGGCAAATCAAACTTTTCATCTAATTTAATCAAAGATGTTTTCTTCTTTTTATTTTCATGGCTAGAAGGAGGTGTTGATGGAGGAGGCTCTTCCCCTTTCCCTTTACCTTCTGAATGGGCAACTAGAAGAGGTTCCTCTGCGCCTTTTTTCTATTTGAGATGCTGAAGTGCTTTCACCTCGGCCTTTCTTAAATTCTCGATACATCTCTTCCACCATGGCTCTCATGGTCATGAAACTTTCAATGAAATGAGAGTCTGATTCCGACGAGATTTGTTCTGCCATCCTCCTCCTAGGGTAGACTCTTCCAATTTCTGGATTAGCCTCAACAAGTTCTCCTTCTCCTAGTTTGAGCTCTGACCTAGTTAGCATTCAATAATCCAGCACAAGCTTGTCTAACCTTAGCAAACCTAAAGCTCTGATACCACTTGATCTGAAAAGGAGATCTTAGACTAATATTAAGGTATTACAGACTCATGTGCATGGATTTGCCTACATTACTTAGTGCAACAGATCGATAAGATTACGAATAATATAGGTAATGAAGTAGTTAAAGAAACATAATAGAAAAGCACACATAACACAACAAATTTAATATGGAGTTCATCGAAAACTCCTGGGCTACGTCTCTTGGTCCAGCCTTCAGTGGTGACCTCTCTATTATGTCTTCAAGAGCAGAGTTTTACAAAATGTGAGCTCAAATTGAGTCTCAACACAACATATACAAAACAGCAGGAGTTTTGCTTGAATCCCTCAAGTCTCTCTGAGTACACAAACTTGTTCCCTGTCTTCCCTTTGTCTTAGCACTGCTTGTCTTTGTCTTCTATCAGTATGTGGCATTAAAGCCAGCCAACGTTGTCTGTTCGTTTCCCCTTCTCAAGCTCTCTAGCTCCTGACTTCTATCCACTTGAATCCCATTCTGAGCATTAGAAATCATGGCATAACGTCTTTAGGGAAGGTGGCCACCTGTTCTGCAATGAAAGGGACCATCGGGCCTTTGAAATGCCCAAAAATAGTGTTCTCTGTTTACACAGAGAAATACACTAAAAACACAGGAAAATTCACCAAACTGCTATTTATCGGACTTCAAATATCCTTAAATCCACTCTATACTCCTATTGGGTCAGCCTGTATATCGCTATCACATCTCCACCGTTGATCTAAGTGACCTTGATCCAATGGTTGAGATCCATTTTGGGCGGCTCATGCATACGGGGGTTAACCGCTCGAAAAGGGTGATTTTCTCTCTCCGGCGCCTGGCCACATGGCAGCCAGTGTATGGGCTTGGGCGGAGCCCGACCAAAACCACTTACTGCCTATGGCCCGCCTGAAATCCCGCTCATTTCGCAGGTTTCATTTGTATTTGAAAAATACATTAAAACATTGAAAATATCGCAAAATGGCTTTATGGTAGACTTAAAATGTTATACATGTGCATTCTTAAACCCTTTCGGGTCCGGTTTCATCGCATCGGGCACATTTCCTTTGCAATTCATTTATTTGGTGGAAATGCCAAATACAAAGAAAAAATGCCTTTTCTAGATTTCAAAATATGTAAAATATCGCCTATAACCCTATCGGGTCTGATTGTTGCAAGCCATATTTGTATTGGCCCTGCTCCTTTGTGTAGCTCCGATGCGATATTGCGTTGCGATTGATCGTAATCGCATATCGCATAGACCCTCGGGCTGTTTGCAAGCATTCCTCAGTAACTGCCGATTGTGATATCGCGAGTTAACCTGGGTCGTCGATCTGCGCGCTTGATCGACGGTCCTCGTTGACCCACGTTGATCGTGATCGTAATTGTTATATGATAGGCTCCGATATCCTCTGCCTGCCACCGTCGATTACGATATGCCGATTGGATCTGGACCGTTGATCGGCCAAATTTGACGGCTCCTATGCATCACTGTCCAAGCCTCTGATATGCTCTATTTCCACTGTTTCCTTGTGTTTTTCACTCTCGACAGTGTAATCCGCCTTTTTTAAAGGTTCTTATGCGATAGTTTTGGATGTTTGAAGACTTAGAGGGCATTTAGGATCCATTTTGGATCAATTTGAAAAGAAATGAATTCTCTTTACTAATGAAAGGACTATTTGAAGTGCATTTGATAGGAAAGATGGGAAGCAGAAAGAACTTTCATTATTTTGTTTTCAAAAGCGAAGTAGTGAAAATTTCATCTTGCTTTCAATTGCTTCTTTGTTGCATTAATTGTTCTCTCTACTCTCATTAGTGTAAACATTCATCGAATTGAAAAGCTTGTCTCATTTAGCTGCATATAAGAGTTTTTTCGAGTCACATCGATAGGGCCTGAAAACTGAGACATAATATCAAGATAAACTTTAAAATGTATTCAATTAACCTAAGGCACATTTAAAACCTAACACTCACATTTTAGAGGTCTAGGCTAGAGATGTGTTCCGATGTCTTTAAACATAGCAGCCGTCGTTTGCTTCAGCACTAGACAATGCTAGTACGGACTTGTGCTCCTCGTACCGTTGCATATATAAAGGGAGAGCCAACTAGGTTTGCAATTCTTTATCCACAGGAAGTTGAGTCTACTGCCTTATAAACGTGATACACCAAACACAGAATTCGGGGAGATTGCTTGCCCGTACTTCTCGGTTCGTCGGGAGGTATTATGTACTTCACAGTACCTAGTAATCCTTTTTGCCTAGATTATCCTGAGAAGTCATTTTGATATTTTTGACTCCTTAAATTTAAAATATCATTGACCACTTGTCCTTTCGATCTCGTTTCAAACCAAAAGAGATAGAGTCATCTTTGCTTTTTTCTCAACTCTTAAAACATGAAAAAGCACCAGTCTGTTTCAGTGTCCTAAAAAATTGTTTCCCACAATCACATAACATTCCTCATAGTCTTATTTTGGGCCACATCGTGAGTACCTTTAATACATTTTGTAAAAGCCCTGAAATTAATATTTCTCTTGTTATTTGAGACAAAGTCATCGTGGTTGAACCATCAGGTTCACCCAGTTCCTCTTCCACTCCTTCATCTAAAAGATCATCTGAGGAGCCTCTTCTCGAACTCCTGCAGTCACTTGAGGATTAAGGTGTTGAACTTGGAATTGTTATGAGTATTCAACCCTTGTCATCTCATCCTCCCTGTTACACAATATTTTGTCACCGTCCCTGTTACCCCTTCTCCCGCATATTGGACGACCTATTCCAGGACCTGTGAGAAGTGACATAACCTGAAAACACCTACCTTGTATCCCCTTGAGTATGTACTTCATATGCCCTAAAGACACCTTCTACAAAATACCCATAAAAATATCCCTTTTTCCATTGGCGCTTTTCCACAGTGTATCACTCGCGCCAATGGGGGAAATCCTCTAAAGAGGGCGCGCCAGCTGGCGCTCTGTCTCAGAGTCGCACTAGCACCAACCCAGTTGGGTAAAGTTTTTAACAAACCAACTTGTGAAGGTTCTTCCTAACCTATTTATGAACTGATTCCAGTTTGAGTTAGTTCAGTTGGGTTTCGGATCTCCATAGAAGGGAAGTAGTTCTCCACCTCTCATGGAAGATTCATAATGATAAGGACAATCCCATGAATCTTGTGTATGATCCTATATCCTTCTCCTCTCTCTATATAAGCTTGTCCTTTTGCCTTTGACAAGCTAGTTAGTAATTCTACTCTTCAAGCTCCAAATTCTAAGTCCCAAAGTCTGAGAATTGCTAAGCTCATGCTACAAGAGGCCTTGTTCATCCCCATAAGGCTACATCTTTAATGAGGAGATCTTTGTCCAATTAACCAAGGCGAGAGAGGCTTGTTCCCCATCCCCTACAAGCTTTGCAAGGCATGTGTTGCTAATCATCCAGCCAAAGGAGGATTTGACGTCGGAACTTGGTTGTATCTTTCTTTGTTATTAATAATAATAGACGACTATCATTATGGTTCCACTCTCATTGTCTTTATAATAATGTTTGAGTTGTATCCTTTCTGACTGATACATAGTTGCATTTCTTGGATTTTATGCTTGTATTTGTGTTGTTCTTTGCATGTGCAGGTGTTTGTTCACGAGGATCGTGAGGATTGTGACCAGCTGAAGTGAAAGAACGGGAGTGACGACTCTTCTACAAATACTAGCGTTGGATTCGAGGTAGGCCCTCATCATCGGTCTTTACTTTGCAATTAGGGACCTATGTGTTAGCATTGTTTGATTGTTGCTAGACCCCATTTAGGCTAGTGGGATTGCCTCTGTCTGCAGAGGTGATTTACCTACACAACAATTTGGCGACCATGCTGGGGAGTTAGCTTTTTTCCTTGTGGTTTGTTTTGTATTGTTGTTTGATTTGTAAACTTTAGACGGAGCCTGAATTCTGGCCAGATAGCCTTCGAAACGCCATTGCCCTGCATTAGCAAAGTATATCAACGCCACTTCAGTCCATCTCCGGTTTGGTTTACGAACTAAACGGCTTGGAACTTGCCTTGTTTCTTGGTTATTTCCTTGGTTTCTCCTGCTTGATTAGATTTCTGGGTTGAATGCTTGTGTTGCTTCTTGCCTCTTGGTGTACTTAGGTATTGCTGATTTGGCCTTAGCTCTTTTGTTTTGAAGTTTGCTTGGTTGTGAACTTTTTGAGCTTGGGTTTTGTCCTAAGTACTTTTTTCAGACTACTTGAGTGTGTTGGAGTGTGATTTGACTGGATTTGATCGTTACCCTTTGGGTGTTTGCTTTTTTCTATCGATTTCACATTTCTAGCCCTAGGGCATCTAGTGGCTTTGTGTATCGAGCCTTCCTCAGGTGTTTTAATCTTTTTGCGGTCCAGTCAACTCTTTAGTTGCTCCCTTACACTTGTTTGGTAGTTGTGAATCGTTTTGTTGCATTATTTGGGTGACTTCCTTTGTCTTCACTTGAATTCCGCTTCGTCTCACTTTGAGCCTAAATCACACGGCTCATTGTTGTCTTTGGGATATTTCTTGTTCTTTGGATGTTTGATTTGTGATTTGAGGAACTGAATGTGCTTGTATTGAATAGAATTTGTTTGTTTTATTTCTCAAAGTTGTTTAGTGAATTTTGCCATCATCGAAAAGAAAAATCTCTTTTACTTTGAATTAGTTAATGAAAATTAGAACTTTTCATTTCGATTAGTGATTTAGCAATCTTAAATAAAAGTTTGATAATTTGCATTAGCTGCATTAGAGAATATCTTTTGTTGTTTTGTGATCGTTTTGTTTGCACGAAAGCTCTTCTACTTTCTCGTAACTAGCGTTCATCGAATGAAATGACATGTTTTGGCATATAGATTGCATCTAGGGAATTTTGAGAGATTACATATGGAGGACCTGAAAACTGAAACCTAACACAAGATCAACTTTAAAATAAACCGAATAAATCTAAAAAAGCATTGGAACATAACGCTCACATTCTAGAGGTCTAGGCTAGAGACGTGCTACGGCGTCGTTAAACCTAATCACTTTTGTTTCCACTCAAGGTTGGGTGATTCCTCCTTTTGTGACTCAACTGTGGTCTAGTACGGACTTGTGCTCCCACGTACGATCGAGTATATGGGGAGACTCCACTAGGTTATCATCCTTGATCCATAGGAAGCCGTGTCTGCCACCTTACAGCCCGTAACGCACCGAACACAGCATTCGGGAAGATTGATTGTCGTACAGAAAGTCCTTGG
>APFE031049571.1:33441-55082 GCA_000404065.3 Pinus taeda | reverse complement strand
GACTCTTCTACAAATACTAGCATTGGATTCGAGGTAGGCCCTCATCATCGGTCTTTACTTTGCAATTAGGAACCTGCGTGTTAGCGTTGTTTGATTGTTGCTAGACCCCATTTAGGCTAGTGGGATCGCCTCTATCCGCAGAGGGGATTTACGTACACAACACTCCCCCATCAGATACCGGGTCACCTTACAAATCTGGCCCAGAATCTCTGGATAATCCTATCCAGACTCCCGAGAGTCCGCCGACCCTTGAAGGTCAGCAAGGATTGGTTGTTTTCCCTCCGAATCCTTTGTTCGATCATGTTGTGATATCACCACAACATCTGTACGGTCCATACGATCAACTAAGTATTCTTTTGGAATTATTCCCTTGAACATCTTCGGTTGTCTGTCGTCATTTGTTTCCACCCATGGAATCAGAAGGCGATATTCCAGTCTCCTCTCTGGGTCACTCAGAGGTTTCTGCTACACACACTCCTCACATTGTTGATAAACATGGATATCAATTCCCTCCTGAAGGTTTCCCTTACATGGGAAGCATTCCGATTAGAATTTACCCTGAGCATAGTGGGCCTTCATTGCTGCATGGATATACCTGACTGGCTCAGTTGGTGTCGGGCACTCCTAATGCTTCGTCATTGGATCACAACCCTATCTGGTCATCTGGTGCTATGCCTACCTTAGGTCCATTCATTTAGAACCCAACCTCTCAGCTGATTGTGCATTTTGCAGTCACATTAGTTTTGGCACAACCCACCATTCCGAATCCATTTGTTTCATAATTTCAAGTTACTCTTCCAGTTCAACCGATAGTTTCGAGTCAAGTCTCTGTAAGTTCTTCTACCCCTTCAGCAAGTGGGCAAGCTATCCCACACACTAGGGGGTAGAACCCGAATATTTCCAAGATGTCTGGCACAACCAATGTGAGTGGATCACAAACTCATATGGTTGGGATGAACCAACGCTCTTCCGATGCTATTTTGAACCCTACTGGTCCTTCTAGATCGAGTAATGTCCAATACCAGCAGTCGAACCCTGTTGTTCTGTCTGGGTCAAGTAACATCTAGTACCAACAGTCATAGGTGGCTCAGGGTCCATTCCAACCTCCTTATGTTACATATAGTTCACAAGCAATGGTAAATCCACCTTACATCCCTTAAGATGGACCCTATGTTCAGCCCGGTCCATCCCCCGTGCCTGGTGGATATGGCCAGATCCAATTCAGGAATTTTCAAGTTATTTCTCTAGGAACTATTTAAGTACCCTTGCCACAGCAAGGGCAACCCTTACAGTAATAAGGTAAACCTTTGCAGCTATAAGAGCCACCTTTGTAGCAGTAAGGGTAGAGATTGAAGCACCAAGGACAACTGCAGCAACTGCAGGGACAACCCTTACAATAGCCACAACAAACTTTGTAGCGCAGGCGCAATTTGTTCACCAAGCCTCCCAACCTATGCCTTCGTAAGGTCAACCTCTGTAGCCACAGGGACAACCTTTACAAAAGCAAGGCCAGCCGTTGCAGCAACAAGGTCAACCCGGGAAACAACAAACCTTGTACTCATATCAACAGGGTCAACCTTTGCAAGGCCAAGGTCAAGTCCTGTAGCAGCAGGCTCAAAATCCCTTTGTCCAAGGGCAACAAGTTTAGAATTGTTATGTCCAAGGGTAGCAGGTTCAAAATCCTTATGTTCATGGGAAGCAGGTTCAAAACCCTTATGTCCAGGGACAATAGGTGCAAAATAGGTTTGTCCAAGGCCAACAGGCTCAACAACCTTTTAACCCGTATGTTGCTTATCAACAGCCTATGGTTGGACAATATCAAGGCTACTCAGGTCAGAATCCTTCCTACGGGCAAGGTAACCTACAGTGGGGGAAAATCAAATGCCATATGGACAAAATCCTCCACTATGGGGACAAAATCCTTATCAACGAGGATGGGTTTTGCAATCCGGGCCTGCTCAGAGGCCCCAAATGCCTTTTAATATGCAATTTCCTTTCTTGGCCACATTGGAGCTGCCAGATGTTTCTAGACTCATGAATGATCCCATTCTTCATTTGCCATACTGGCCTCCAGCTCCATCCAAGATTCCGAGCGATCGTCCGAAGTTTGAGGGAAAAGCGAAAGAGGATTCACAAGCCCACATGATGACATATCACCTCTAGTGCTCCTCTAATTTGTATGTTGATGATTCTATTCATCTTTGATTTTTTAGTGAACCCTCATAGCTGCTGCAGCCAAGTGGTACATTGAATTTCCTCGAGGTACCTATAATGACTTTAACACTCTCGCTATGGCTTTCCTCACACATTTTTAACTTCCAGTTCACTATGAAATTGACACGCATTTGCTTACGTCCCTTAAGCAAGACATTGCGGTCCATATCTCTGATCACATCCATGAATGGAGGCGTTGACGTCACCCGATCAAGTTTGAAATGCTGATCAGTTGTTGACCGAATGGTTCACCAAGTCATTCGTTAGCAAAATTGATGAGGACATATCCATGGGTGGATGTATCACTGAAGAACAAGACATTGCGCGTGCCCAGTATCTAGACCTCGTCTACTCGCAATTTGGCACGTTATATGATATGTTACCTGATGCGCCCAGACCATCATCTGATATGGCAACATCGAAGTCTCCGGTTACACCTCTTGTTGATGGAGTAATTGGTTTAGTGTCCCAGACCCCCGCAAAGTCTTCTTCCAAGCAGAAGTCGGTCTCAAACACTGCTTCCAATGATTCCTCTCGAAATTCACCCAGTCCTGGTAAAACCTCTGAGGTTCACGCTATCCAGTCTACCACAATGGATAAATCCTCTAAAGGTAAAAAGAAAGGCAAAGGCAAGGGTAAAGCCAATGCCCTGAAATAGGGCCCTCTTAAGTCATCTCCTGGTGACACTTCTCAATGGAAGCCCAAGTATCTACACATCATCTATGAGGAGGGTCACTATATTAAAGATTGCCCCAGACGATCTGAAGTTAGTTGTTTGCTCAAAGGGACCCCCGCAGTCCTGAAAGATCCCTTTCCATCCTAGCAAACCCAAATGGTAGACTAGCCTCAATCATTTTCTTCCTCAAGTTCCCAAGTGTTTATGATGAGTTCGCCGGTAAATGTGGCTACTGTTGGTGCACTAAGATGTCTTTTACAAGCAATCTTAATTCCTACTTTAATTTTCAACCCAAGGTAAGTCTTTTTATTTCAAGAGTGTGAGCACTATATATGCAGTGAATTCAAAGGTTAACTAATAATAAATCGTTGCAATTTCTAATGACTATCTCTTCAAACTCAATCCAACCAATTCTGAAAGAAGTAACTCTAAAAGAAATTCATAACATACTTTGCAATTATATTTAACCAATTATGAAAGCAACAAAATCTGAATACAACTGTAAAGAATCACACTTGCAGTCTTAAATGGAATTGAAACTAACTCACTCAATCATTAAAGAGAACTACGACAATTGAACATCAAATGATAATTGCACAACAAATCTTACTTGAAAAGCAATTGATAATTGAACAACAAATGATAATAGAACAACAAATGATATCTGAACAACAAATATCTATATTACGGAAAGCGATCAATTCTATCTCTGAAATATATGATACATTACTTGGAATGAACATCGATCTAATGCATAACCAATTCAATCAAAAGAATTACTCATATATAACACAACTAAATCTGAATCTCGAATGAACAACAAAAGCAAATCAGAAAAGACAATCCTCATGGTAATCAAAAGGATATTAACTTAACATTAACAAATAGTAAAGAATAAATAGAAAATATTATAGCATAGGTGAAGCAGTGGATCTTCTCTTGACTGGGTCCAGAGTCGCGAGAAGTCTCCGCTATGAGATACTCATACTATAACTATTAAACACAGTCTTCTTCATTAAAACAAATAATAGAGTTACAATATCACCAAAGTAACAATATTATATGTCCAAAAGAATAATTATAAACTATGAATTTATGAACTAGTTGTGCAGTTTGCCTTTCAGTCTTATATATAACAATTAGGAAAGTAAATAGATAAAATCAAATCCTCAGGATCTCATGATCCTGAGGATTTCGCAATACTCGATCTGATTATGTCATAAAATAGCATCAGTTTGCCCGGTCTTCCGTTGTCTTGCTTTTCCTTTGATGGCGTCTTTTTCCTTTATGAGATGTTGTTGTTTTGAGGAGCCTATAGTTCCTTAGGGCATTTAAATAGTTTGGGTCTACCAATCCCTGTGAATTGATTGCCTCATGCTCACGTTCTTTCCAATCGACCAATTTTCGTTGTATTTTTCCTGCAAAAACCATAGAATCAAGTCAACATTCATCATTGACTGAAGAAATTTGGATTCAAAGTAGAGAAATTGGGCAAAAATTTGAATTTTTTCTGCTCTTGGTGCCGACACGACTATTTTAAAAACTATAGTGCTCGATGCAAATGGGCGTGCTAATGACCCTTGAATGATGCAATCCTGAGACTGGATCTTGCGCCGACCAAGGGATAATTTTTTTCTAAGATCTCCTCCAGAAATCCAAAAAATGGTTAAAAACAAGAAAAAACAAGCATGAAAATAAAGCCAAGGGTCTCAGTTCCTACCTGCAACTGACGGATCGTCGATCGGCCTCTTGGATCTGCCGCAATCTGCTCCTGAAAATCTAGGGCACAAATGGGTAAAAAATTGCTCCACCAAGGTAAAAAGGTAAAATGGTAAAAATAATTTACTTTTTCCCCTTTTTATTCATTTTTCATGATATTTTATGGTTTTAAAAGAATTTTTCCTCTATTTTTACCTTAGAAATTGGATAATACATTTGCCTCTTGTGTAGTGACAGGCGACAGATTGCTGATGATGGTGCTGAGTCGTGTTTAAGCTCTTTTTTCGACTCATAAACACTCAAATGAAAAGATTTCTAAGTATTTTTCCCTTTTTGAATCGTTAAAGAGAATAAAAATGGGGGTCTGCTTTCAAGCTATTTCCTGAGTCTTTAAACACAAAAAGATTTCCGAGCTCTTGTCGTTTTGAACTCATTAAAGGCTGTGAAGCGCCATTTACCCAGTATACGTTTACCCCTTTTTCGAGCTGAGATAAAATATTTACAAAAAAGGTGCTCCTTGACTGACATGGTCAAGTTGTTCTCTCAAGTATTACTTTCTACCTTTTCGGGCTCGAGAGACACAAATATATGAAAAGGGACTTTTTAGAGTTTTATTTTCTGTGTCTTTTTCAAACTCTCTAAACATGAAAAAGATACCAAGTTACACCTTTGTCAGATTCATTAAACTTAAACGACATCAGATTCTTCATCATGATGGACATGAGCTTCTCCTTCTTAGGTCTCATTAATCTTACTAGGTTGGATTCATCTAAAGGATGGACTTACAGTGCAAGCACATGCTATCCCCTTCAAGCTTGCGATAAAAAATAATTGGGGTACCTGCCAGAAATGGTGGGGGAAATTGGAAATTCCATCAGTTGTGTCGGCAACTCACTCTTGAACGTGACCCTTTCTGCTTTGTGTCAGATTGGGATATCCTCACTTCATCATTGACTTTACTGGGTTGGACCATTCATTTTTTTCCTTTCCGTTTGATCTTTGCCACGTCATCATAACCTCCGATCCTATGGATCCGCAATTTGCCAAACTCCGGAGTCGTGTCGCTGATATGTTCAAGAGTTATCCTTCTGCAGTTACACTCATCCCTAATTCTTTGTATCATCCAAAATCATTACATCCCTTTGTCTTGTGTCGATGATGTGGGATACATCATGGCCCTCCTTCAACAAGGTCACTTCCTGTCGACTTCAGCTCATTATCTGGGAAGTTGGCTGAGAGACTCCCTTCAAGTACCTTAGAGCTTACATTCCCCAATGGCAAGTTATTCGCACTCGACAACAAGTTCACATCATTGGCTTTCGATTGGATTATTTCACGGGTGTTCAACTTCAGTTCGTTTATTCACATTCCGTGAATTGTGCTGCTAGTACCATGAGAGCCATTGTCATTATTGGTGGTTTCTCTCGCACTTGTTAATGGTTTGCATCATTGACTGGTAATCAAGCGACTTTTTAGCATGTTCAAATTAAACACACTTATTCACATGTTAGAATTTGTACTTTGATCGGGTCGTGTTGGAGCGCAAGACCCTGGGCTTAGATTACAAAAGTCTAGGTTGTAAGGCGATGTGACATGATCATGCTGATATACATGTATCTTTCAGATGGATGGGTGTGACCATACCATGAGTTATTATATGTGATCCTTCTCATTATTGGATGGCTGCAACCATACCTTGGTTTCAATATGATCCTCCTTACAGGATGGCTGCGCCCATGCCTTGGGATCCATTTACATGATCATTCTCTAGGTGGCTACATCCATACCATGATTCATGTATCATTTATTAGAGATTTCAATGATGTATATGTATCTATGCTTGCTTGTAGGTTATCCAACGACAGACTCCGGTTCCACACATCTACTTGTAAATAATTTCACCCCTTACTCTAGTTTGGCCCTCATGCTTTAGGGGCCATCTGTTACACAACATTTTGTCACTGTCCCTGTACACCCCGTTCCTCAATCTTGGAGGACCGCTACAGTGAACCTTACATGCTTTCCCATCATGGAGAGACTGCCCTTATGTCCCTCTTCATGGACATAACATTTCCCTTTTGTATCATTTCCCAAGAATCTTCCTTCTATCCCAGTTTACAATACCGACGCTAGTGATCAATTCCTTCCTCTTGTTGATTTGCAGGGTTTAAAAACAGGCCTAGCGTCGTACGACACAAGTGAGCCCATCATCACTTGTGTCGATCCTATTTTGGCAAGTGTTTCAAATATGGAGTCAAAGTTTCCAGGTCTAGAAGCTTTGTAACAAAAGTCTGGTAAATGGTTGGGCTAGATAGAGTCGAGGAATTCAGTTTGGGCTCCTTTCCCCTATTGATATGGAACAAACCCAAGAGATAAGGCCTCTCCCATAATAAGAGGAACCATCTCCCCTCCATCAAATCTATATAAACTCCCCCTTTCCCAAGTTGAGCTAGTCTTTTTTGGAGCTTGAATAACCAACAAGATATCTATAGCTTTTTGCTTTCTAGTTCATGTATGTAAAGGGAGAATAGTGTGTTTGGTTTGTTTTTAAACCAAAGGGAAGAAGCCTTAAACTCCCATTGTTGAGGCTAACCATGAGATGTTAGAAAATGGTGTTGGAACCCAGATACGTCAGAGGAGACCTGCAATGTCAAGGCTTTGGTTGTATCTCTTTCTGAGCTTTATATCAATACAACTAATGATTTATTTCCTACATTGAGTGTCGTATTACATTTATGGCTTAAGATTCCTTGACTTTTTAAGTAAATTGAATGCAATTGTATGCTATTACATTTACTGTTATCTCTTGTGTATTTGTTTCAGGTATTTGAATGAGAAGAACTCAAAGGAAGTTGGAGCAAAGGAGTGAGGTCATCATCAAGCAGAGTAGCGTTCTAAGAGGTAGGCCCTCTTATTCGATTCTAGTTTAAGGAAGTGTTCATTAGGTTGTTCTATTTGCGGCTAGACCCACTTTAGGGCTAGAGGGATCACCTCTGTTTGCAGAGGAGATTTACCTACTCCACAAAGCGCGCAAAAGATATTAGGGACGCAGATAAGGTCGAGGAGGTGGAGGATCCGGGAGAGGTCGAGGGCAAGTTATTTTCCAGACACGCTTGTCATGCCAGGATTGTACTTAGTAAGAGACAAAGATTGGTTACCTACAAAAGTTTGTGGGAAGCTACAACAACTGTGAAGACATGGGTCCAACTGCATTCCCTATGGAAGAAGTGCATGATATTACTATGTTGGACATACGTTTGGCAACTTCAAATAGGCATGGTGGGAGTATCTTAGTTTTCAAACAAGAGGATGAATCATCATTCCGAGTTATTCCAATTGATCATTGATATTGTTTGCCAAAAAACTTTGAAGATTCCACATTTGAGTGGTTATATTGGCCTCAGGTAAGACAACCATGCAAGCCTGAGACTCTTAAATACATAGTCTTTGGGTGCAGATAAGGATATTGAACTGCTCAAATCTCTCGGTTGAACTTTATCTCTGGAATGTTCACGTGTACTTTTCGTTTCTACAATGTTATTAAAGAAGGGTGCAACTATTAGCCTTAATCCATATTAGTTTTGCACTCATTATGTGTAGGAAGTCTCTTAACAAGTCATCAAGCCTTGAAAATATCTTAGGGGAGGCTCAAGAAGCAATACTTCCCTCATCTAGTGAGGAGACATTTATCGAGGTTGTATTTCAGATAATGGACCATTATTTAGCAAATATGAAACCATCAGAATGATCTTAAAGTGGCCAATTTAAGAACAAGAAATTTGAATCCATGTGTGAACATTTTAGTTATATAAATATATTCATTTTTCCTATGCATTTTTTACCATAACAATTCATAAGAGTTTTTTACAGCAAAAATATTCTGGTCGACTCTATCATGTTGGTCTTCGAGTCAACCCCTCTATAGTCACAATGATTCGAGGGTTCACACACACACACACACACACACACGTAGATATATTGAAAAATTTGTAGATTTGAAAAAGATATACAATGAAGAGAAGTACAAAATGAGGTGAAGAGATTGATTAATTTGAACCATAGAAGAAATCATTTATCTGATTTGGATTAGAACTTGTCTAAGCATAAATTGATACATTATGGGCATACAAAATAAGTTAGGGAGAAGATCGATGATGAAGAAGACCCTTGAGAGAACGAATTATCTCTATGGTCTATATATGTTCTAAAAAGGACAAAATTTCTATGATTCATATCCTGTACAAGATAGTCGAATCTTGTGGTTTATGACCTATGCAAGAGACCTGAATTTTATGGTTAATAACCTAAGGCCAAAGTCTGTGGTTCTTATATGTGACAAATGTTCAAATTTCTACGGTTTACATTTGTGACAGAGGGCGTAAAATTCTTAGATACATCTCTATGAAGAAGGGAGCTAATTGTTCTATGTCATCTTAGTGTTTTCAATAAGTTTGAGAACGAATGAATTGGAAACTTGTTGAATACATATACTGACTTGTTGGGGAAGCTTGAGGCCTTGGAGTCTCTATCATCAAGCGTAGTGAAACAACTCAAGATTGATATAAACCTTGGATTAACTGATACACATTTGGAGTTGATATTGTAGACTTAGTCATTGAAGAGATTTAAAGTATTCCTTGTGTAGACATGAAGAGTCTTGGAGACACTTTCAGTGAATCTTGAATCCTTACTGGAGTTGGCCTTGAATTGAACCATACTTTGAAGTATCTTGGATGCTAATTATTGCATCTCTAGAAGCATTTGTTGAAGTAGATATTGGAGCAGTATGTGAAGCATTGTTGGAGTATCGATGGAGAGATCTTTCAAGTATTGTTGAAGAATATTTTGGAAGACTTGAAGTGGTATTGAAACCACCTTGAAGGATTGGAATAGATTGAGAGGGTTGGAGCTTTAGAGTATTGAAGTCCTCATACAAGGTTGGAGACTTGTAAGAAACTAGGTAGGAACTTGGATTGATTTTTGAGGATTGGATTCCTCATAAGAGGTTAGAGCCTTATTGAGATCGGGGTTAAAGCCCGAAGGAGTTGGAATTGTATTGTATAGGTTGGGGCCTTGTTGTATAGGTAAATCCCCTCTGCGGACAAAGGTGATCCCACTAGCCTAACTGAGGTCTAGTAACAATCGAACAACGCTAACACGCAGGTTCCTAATTGCAAAGTAAAGGCCAATGATGAAAGCCTACCTCGAATCCAACGCTTATATTCGTAGAAGAGTCGTCGCTTCCGTTCTTTCGCTTCAGCTGGTCACAATCCTCACGATCTCCGTGAATAGACACCTGCAAATGCAAAGGACAAGCCAAATATAAGCATAAAATCCAAGAAATGCAACTATGTATCAGTCAGAAAGGATACAACTCAAACATCATAATAAAGACACATGAGTGGATCCATAATGATAGTCATCTATTATTATTGATAAACAAAAGAGAATACAACCAAGTTCTGACGTCAAATCCTCCTTTGGCTGGGGGAATCAACAACACATGCCTTGCAAAGCTTGTAGGGAATGGGGACAAACCTTTCTGTCCTTGATTACTTGGACATGGATCTCCCCCTTAAAGATTTAGCCTCATAGGGATGAACAAGGCCTCTTGCAAGATGAGCTTAGCAATTCTCAGATTTTGGGATTTAGATTAGAGAGCTTGAAAAGTAGAATTACTGACTAAGAATTACCAACTAGCTTGTCAAAGGGGAAAGAACAAGCTTATATAGAAGTAGAAGGAGTAGATAAGACCATCCACTTGATTCATGGGATTGTCCCTATCATTAGGAAGCTTCCTTGAGAGGTGGAGAACTACTTCCCTCATTGGGAGATACGAAGCCCAACCGAACTAACTCAAACTAGAATCAGTTCATGGATAAGGTAGAAGGAACCTTCGGATGTTTATTTGTTGAAAACTTTACCCAATTGGGTTGGCGCTAGTGTGACTCTGAGACAGAGCGCCAGCTGGTGCACCCTCTTTGGAGGATTTCCACCATTGGCGCGAGTGATACACTGTGTAACAGCGCCAATGGAGAAAGGGCTACATTTTTGGGTATTTTGCAGAAGGTGTCTTCAAGGCATATGAAGTACATACTTTAAGGGATACAAAGCAGGTGTTTTCAAGTTATGTCACTTCTCACAGGTCCCGGAATAGGTCCTCCAATGTATGGGAGAAGGGGTAACAGGGACGGTGACAAAATACTGTGTACCAGATGCCCCCTAAAGCATGGAGCCGAAGAGAGAGAGGGGTGAAGTGCTTTACAAGAACATGGTCGACTGAAAACACGGCCGCTGGAGAACCTGCACGAAGTACAATTGATATCTCAAATACATGATGTACATGGTATGGGCGCAGCCATCCATAGCAGAGTACATAAAAAATCTGAATCCCAGGTATGGACGCAGCCATCCGATGAGGATTAATGAATAGACTCAGGCATGGTCGCAGCCATCCAGTGAATGAGTCTGTAGTGATTATAATAATCCACAAAATGCAACTTGGATCTCAACAGACAAAATCCAGGGTCTTGCGCTCCAACTCGACCCGAACAAAGTACCAGTTCAAGCATGCGAATATAGGAGTCGAAGTCGAACATGCGAGAACATCGTCTGATTACCAGCCAATGATGAAAACTGTTAACAGACGTGAGAGGTACCACCAATAATAACAATGGTCCTCAAGGTACTATAGGTACAATCCACGGCGTGCGAATCAGTGAGCCGGCGTCAAACACCCGTAGAATCATCCGATAGGAGGCCAATGATGAAAACCTCGCGTCGAACATGAAGAAACTGCCATTGAGGCATGCAGGCTCCAAGGTACCTGAAGGGAGTCTCTAAGTCAACTTCCTGGATAATAAGCTGAAGTCGACAGGAAGTGACCTTGATCGAAGGTGGGCCATAATGTTTCCCACATCATCGACACGAGACAAAGAAGGATAAAATATTTTGTGTGAAGTATCAGAGGAAGGTTAAGGATTCTGCAGAGGTAAACTTCTCTTGAACATATCGATGGCACGACAATGGACTTGGCAGTATTTGACATCAAATGATCAGGGGTCATGGTGACAAGGCGGTGAGCAGATGAATGGTCAAACAGGATAACCCAAACCCACGGAGGCAAGTGTGAAACAAGATGAGATGTCCCCACCCAGACACGAATGCAGACAAGTGCCAGGTTCAAGCGACATACTGCGACACGACGAGATTATGATGTTCCTTTATTCTCCCACCATGTCTGGCGAAGTACCTCAGTTATTTTTGGCATGACAAGCTTACGGAGAAAGCATATTCCTTGAAGAGGCGTCAATTTGCGGAAATCCGATTCATTAGTTTTAACGAGTCGACCAAAGGAAGAACTCGACGACTTTCATATTTAGAGAGTTTGAAAGACGCGAAAAGGAAACTCCAGGGGTGTCCTTTTTCGTAAAGTTGTGTCTCTCGAGCCCGAAAAAGTATAAAACCATGCTCGAAAGAACCGCCCGATCTTTACGACCGAGGAGTACTTTTCGTAAGTAGTGACTCTGATCCGAAAGAGTAAAAAAGCGATCAAAATCACGTCGCTTCGTGACCATTAACGAACCAAAAATGACAAAGGTCCGACGATCTTTTCGTTTTTAAACGGTCGGAAAAGGGTTTAAAGACGACCGCCTCTCATTACCTTTTAACGAGTTGAGAGGACCTACTCGGCATTCTTTTCATGTTTAGAGAGTTAGAAAAGAGCAAAAGATGACTCCAAAGTGACTTTTTCGTGTATTTACCGAGTCTGAAAAAGTATAAAATACAACTCGTTTCGCCACGAAAGCTCCATAAACACCTGTCGCTGCACAAAAAATCGGCGTAAAACCCATTTTTGACACAAATATCCATAAAAATATTCATCAAATGACTTTTTAAATCTTAATTAGGGTCAAAAAGCTATAAAAAGGTGAAAATGGTAAAATAAAAATTACTTTTCATTTTTTACCTTTGGAGAGCGACATTAGGGCTTTTTGGAGTGCGACCTTCAGTTGGCGATTGCGACCAATCTAGTGGACCATTTCGAGTGCCGTCAATGCCAGGTAAGCGGTCTTGTCCTTAGCTTCATTTTCATCCGTTTGAAATTTGTTTTTAATTGCATTTTCATTTCCTATGGGGGGAATTTTAAATTTAGAGGTTGCGCCCATTGGCGCGGGTTTCGGGCACGGACCCGCGCCAATGGGGCAAATTTCCCACAGGGCGCGCGCCCATGGGCGCGACTGTTTTAGAAATAGTCGCGCCAATGGCCGCACACCTTTCTAGGCTAATTTTAACAAATTTAAAACCCATTTTGCTGCAATTCCAAGTTGTATGAGGATCTAATGCATCATTTTGACTTGTATTTGCAGATTAATCCGCAAAAATGGTGATGACATGGAAGGAACGGGAACATGACCAAGTGGACACATTAGCCCTAGCTGACAAGGATGGCATGGAAGCTCTCAGAGCATGTGGGCTCAAAAAATACTTCATGCTATCTTATTTACGAGCTCAGCCAGAGCTCCTGCAGTACTTGATTGACTTATGGGATGTGGAGGAACAGGTGTTCCGGATACGAGATCAGGTACTGGAATTGGACGTATCGGACGTCTACTTTTTGACTGGATTGTCGCGACGAGGGCCGGTGCCTCGATTGACTGGGAGCAGGCCATCTAGAGAGTAGATGGATGAGGTGAAGGCTCGGATTTGCCCGGAGGCAAAATATGGGCAGGGCAGCTCGAAGGTGGATATCCCCACCGTTCAGGATCTGACACTGCGAGCATTGCTATTCACTTTTACACGAGCTGCATGTGCACAAGCGCCCCACGAAGCTACGAAGAACCACCTACTATTAGCGATAGAGTGCCTTAGCCCGACGATCTTCAATTGGGCGTCAGCTGTGACGACCAATATGAAGAGGCAGCTGACAAAGGCCAAGCGGGGCAAGCTGCAACAGTTCGGGTATGGTTCCATCTTGGTGACGTTCTTCTTGGAACGTGTGCCAAGCTTCCAGGGCCAAGGGGCCTTTGTAGCAGACCCAACACCTCGAGATCCGAGGATGGCTCGATGGGCGGCACTGATGCCGAGGGGTGGTGGCGGCCAGCAGATGTCCTTCAGACCAGAGTTCTTCGGGTGGCTTTGCCGCCAACTTATCATGGTGGAAGAATGGCCGTATGCGGGGACAGACTTCACTGGAGATCCTAACCTTCCCTTGCCGGATGGAGAGGACTGGGATGAGGAGATCGATACGTCCTCATTTTTTTATTTTGTATTTTTATGATTTTTTTGTTAGTACATGCTTGTCTTAATGATCTTTATATGCATATGCAGATGTCGGCCCAAAGCGTCTAGCTGGCCTGTCTCCCATTGTGAGGAGACACCCAGTAGCAGCAGTAGCAGGAGCAGATCCTCAGGAGGAGGGCGACGACAGAGGGGAGCTTATCCAGAACCTCGAGGCTATCACTCGGGGGATTCCAGATTATGCTCGGCTAGCGGATGTCCCGCTAGCATACCAGAGGCACACAGAAGGGGTGCCAACTCGCATCCACCGGCTCTTGAGGCGTCTAGTGCGAGCGGTGACGTGCTACCATGAGCACCACCGAGACTAGATATCTAGGCTTTTCTTTTCATGCATATTTTTGAGAGACATGTTGTCTCCGGATGTATTCAGACAAACATGTATTATTTTTTGATGATGCACGGGGTGCAAACATTTTGGACACACATATATATATATACATATGTTTTATGGTTTATTGTGCTTTATGCTTCTTGTGTTGTGTTGAATCACATGTTATGCAAATGCCTGTCCAACACATAGTTAGCTAATGCATCGGTTAACGTATTAAGTCATCTTGGAATATGTTGATAAGTAATGAAATCAAAATCCCTTTCTAATAACTTAACACGCAAATACAACCTTAAAATCCGTTGATCTCTGACGGAATAACACTCGTTGAGTTGGTGGACTACAAGCTGAGAGTCCAGGTTCACAACCAATGTTCGAACACTGAGGTTAATCGCCTCAGCTAACAATTCGATCACAGCGCTATATTCAGCAACATTGTTCATTGTACAACTTAGACAAACCCCTTGAATGTCTACTAACTCACCATGAGGATCGTAGATCACCCATGCCGCAGACGACAAGATGCGTGTACTGCAGGAAGCACCATCAGCGAAACCAACGTAAGGCGATCCAGACATCTGTCCAAGAAGCAAAAAGGACACAATAAGCGGCAATCACGCCGACGAACCAAGACAAAAATATAAAAACATGCACACACAACACACTTGCTGAAAGCACATGTATGTACAAAAAGAGAGTGCCTGGACTCATGCATAGTATTTCTTGAGATAAAGCCCATTTCGGGGTCTATCCAGGGGATTGCCTTCATAATCAATAAGCTCGTAGGCGCCTTTTTGCAAAACTCTTTTCACAATGTAGGGTCCGTGCCACATAGGCTCGAGTTTTCCTGCCCCTAGCTTATCGTTAGCTTGATCATAGAGCAGTACTAAGTCTCCCTCAATGAAAGAGCGGGGGTTGACAGTATTATTGAAGTGAGTTTTCACTCGCTTCTTCTGAGCTTCAATAGCTAAGGAGGCTAGACGACGAGTCTCATCCAGCCGTTCTAAGTAAAGAAGACGCTCCTTCTACTGGAGTAGTATCAGGGAGCAACTCGACGGCTATCTTTAATGAAGGAATCTCACACTCAATAGGAAGGGTCGCCTCCAGTCCGTAAACTAACTGAAAAGGAGTGAAACCGGTGGCGTCCTTGACGGAGGTACGGTAGGCCCACAAAGCAGAGAACAACATCAGATGCCAATTGGACTTATGCATGCCAACAGTTCTTTGAAGCATTGTGACCAAAACCTTGTTCACGGCTTCCACTTGACCGTTTGCCTAAGGATAGTAAGAGGTCGAACTATCATGTCTAAGGCCCAACTGGGTTGTTAACTCGGTCATCATGTGATTACGAAAATGCTTTCCGTGATCAGTGATGATGGCTTGGGGTACTCCGAACCGCGAAATAACATGGTTGAACAAAAACTGCGCTGCGGTGTGACCGTCTTCTCACAATGTAGGCATCACCTCGGCCCATTTTGTGAAATAATCAACAGCAACAATGATGTACCCATGCCCCCCAGCCGAGCGAGGGTTACAGGTCACATAATCTATGCCCCATTTGGCAAAAGGGCCGACGGTTACAACGGGGTGCAGCGGAGCAGGGGGTGCATGCATCTTCCGTTGGTAAATCTGGCATTCATGACACGAACGGATGACAAGAATGTAATCCTTGAAAATGGAGGGCCAGAAATAGCCAGCACGGAGGATTTTCTATGTGGTGGCATATCCAGACATGTGACCGCCACATGCACCAGAGTGGCATTCATTCAAAACTCTCTCTGCTTCTTCGAAAGTCAAGCATCGACGAAGAACAGAATCAACACCAAGATGGTACAGGGTGTCCCCAACGATGCGATATGGTTGGGCTTGATGTCGGATCCGTTGACGAGCATCCTTGGAGGTCTCGGGACGGAAGGAGGACGTCTGCAAGTAGACAACAATATCCCCGTACCAGGGATCGAGGGTGCTAATGAGGAAGAGAGTTTCGTCTGGAATGGAATCCTCTAACTGAGAGGAGGTAGCAGTAGATGGCAAAGAACACAACAGCTCAGCAAAGACAAGTGATTTCTTAGACTTGGCCACAGTAAATTCCAAGTCGAACTCTTGGAGGATGACTATCCACTTCGAGTATTTTCCCCCCAGCAACTGGCGTGACAGAATGTAGGTCATAGGGTAGCAATCTGAGATCACTGTCGTGGTACACAACAAGATGTAATGATGGAAGCGTTGAACAGCGCAAACAACAGCAAGGGCCAACTTATCGACGTAAGCATATCGAGATTCCGTATCTAACAAATTGCGGCTAAGGTAATAGATGACGTGTTCAGTGCCATCATCGTCATCCTGAACCAGAACCATACCAATAGTGGTGTCAGCAGCGGCCAGATACAATGTGTAATCGTGATGATAATTCAGAGGCCGCAACAAAGGGGCAGAAACCAGAAGAGTTTTAAGATGTGCAAAAGACTCCTCGGCTATGGCATCCCATCGAAACGGGGTGTCAAGCTTGAGTAACCGCATGAAACCTTTTGCCACTTCGGCATAATTCGGGATAAATCGTCGTAAGAAATTTTCTTTACCCTGCAAACTCTGCAGTTGCCGCAAAGAAGCAGGGGGAGGAAGATTCAAAATGGCTTCGACTTTAAGGGGATCCAAGTGGATGCCACTTCGGCATAATTCGGGATAAATCGTCGTAAGAAATTTGCTTTACCCTGCAAACTCTGCAGTTGCCGCAAAGAAGCAGGGGGAGGAAGATTCAAAATGGCTTCGACTTTAAGGGGATCCAAGCGGATGCCCTCTCGGGAGACGATGAACCTGAGAAGTCGACCAGATTCTACGCAGAAGACACATTTATGTGGATTAAGTCGGATATTGTAGTGTCGACAGCGGAGAAAGATCTCGCGGAGATGGGACGGATGGTCTTAGCGCTTAGTCGAATGAGCGGGGAGGTCATCCAGATAAGGCTGTACGATGTGCCGGATATCATGAAAGGCGTAAGACATCGCACGTTGAAAATTGGCACCGGCATTCTTAAGACCGAAAGGGAGCTTTTTATAAGCGAAAGTACCCCACGGACAGATAAAGGCCGTCTTGTGTTGATCAGCGGGCGCGATATTAATCTGGTTGTAGCCAGAAAAGCCATCCATGAACGAATATATCTCACTCCCAACACACTCATTGATGAGCTGGTCAATGAAAGGTGTGGGGTAGTTATCTTTCGGGCAGGCTCAGTTAATATCGCGATAATCGACACAGACGCGAATAGTACCCTGTTTTTTATCCACAGGGACAATGTTAGAGACCCAATCTGTGAGTGGGATAAGGTAAATGAAACCAACTTTAAGAAGTTTTTCGACTTCCGCTTTGATAGCTGCAGCCTTGCGAGGGTGCACAGGGCGTAAACGCTGACGAACAGGTTTGGCTCCTGGATACGTAGGTATCTCATGCACTACAATGTTTGGATCGATGCCAAGCATCTCTTCATAAGACCATGCAAAGACGTCACAGAATTCGCGAAAAAGAGCTATATAGATTTGAATTTCCTCAGGAGTGCAAGTGACTCCTATATAGATGTTCTCGAAAATCCCTGGTTTAATAGAGATGTCAATAGGTTGGGTTTGTGTAATGTTCCCCAAATTCCCTTCAGACGATACTTGATAGACCTGAATAGGCGTCTGAAGAGGTTGTGAAGGGAGACACGGAGCAAACCGCTCGAGACAAGCCAACGTCTCCCGAAGGGTAGGGAGAAACGAGGAACGGTGATGAAGATGGGACCACGGAGGTTCCTCGAGAGACATGGTCTCTATGATGGCTTCGTCGGAAGGAAATATTTCCTTTAATGGATCCGAGGAGGCACATTCTCCAAGCCAAGGGGAATAGTCGTATGAGTCAAGAGTTCTGCTTAAAGAAGCCGGTTCAGCAGGAGGAGCCGATACAGCAGCGATTTCGATGTAGTTGAGCTCGGCGGGACTCAACGGCATCTCCTCGCCCCATGATTCTATCTGGTCGATGGGGGGGAGGACCCAAGGATTAGAACGAACCGAAATCATACTGATGGAGGCGAGGTTGGGAGGTGGGAGGGAGAAAACACCCATGAGGGCGGGATCTTTGAAGAGCCCGACTCCCACACTCTCGAAAGGGATGGAGGTATGATCCATGAAGGGCACATTTCCTTCAGAAGAAGAAGCGAAGAAGGAGAGTTGGTCTACCATGACAATTTCCCCTGGTGAGGGAAACGAATGACACGGAAGAGGGATGAAGCCACGGCACGCATGGCATACGTCCAACTCCGGCCCAGAAGGAGGTTGTAAGTAAGATTTGCGTCCACGACCTCAACTTCTACTTGAACGGTTTTCCCTTCTAAAGTAATCGGAAATCGTTGAAGAATACCATAGGGACGAGATAATCTCCCATCGAAGGCTTCCAACATCATGGGAGACTGGCTCAAGGTCGGGGACCTGATCGCTTTCCAACAAGCAATAGACATGATGCAAGTTGACGTGCCTTCATCAATAACTGCATGGTGTATCGTTTTCGAATTGATGATGACTTGTATAAGAAAGGCAATTTGATGAGGCAGCCTTGGGACATGGCTCTCAAGATCAAAGGTAATCAAATCCAAATCTGCCGAGTCGATGCCACCGATGGCCGATAGCAGGGACTTCCTCTGAGGGGGGCAGCTCTGGAGAACTTCTAAGGCGGACATAGCCGACGGAGCCTGCGCTAAGTCCTCAACTATGCTATAGTGCTGAGCAGCCCGAGCATTTGGGTTGTAAGATGATCTCCGTAGTACTCCTTTGGGAGGGGGTCGGATGGTCGTCTCAGTACTTGGTCTCTCGATATGGAGCGGACCAGAGCTGGACGAAGGAGCGCTTGAGGGAACCTCGGGCTCCTTCCCGGCGGACGACGGATACTCCTTTGTTCGAGTCGTTACATGAACGGGAATGGATCCAGCCATGAAGACTTGGGAACCAAAGGGAGGAGAAGATGAAGATGGATCAGCCACCATTTGAGTCTGTTGAGAGGGGAAAGGTTCTTTAAGAACCGCAGGAATCTCAGGAGCACCCTTCAACAAACGACTAACCTCGGACCGCCTTGGGCAGTCTTTGGTATAGTGATCCTCATCGCAGATGAGACAAGGATACTTGGGTTTACGCTTAGCCCCTTCCTCGGATGGAGGTTTGGAGGAATCCTGTTTAGGTTGCTCAGACTTATTCTCTGCTTTCCCCTTTTTCTTTCCTTTCGAGGCCTTGTTCGCCGTGGTGGATTGGACGGCGTTAACCTCGGAAGTACTTCCAGAATTTGAACCAACCTGAGAAGTATTTTTGCTAGAAGCATTCGATTTTGGCTTCCCGGGGTTGGAAGATGATTTTTTGGACGACGGATTCACAGAGCCAATAACTCCATCAACAGATGGCTTTGGTGGAGCCTTGGATGTACCGGGTCTCGGGGCATCAGGCAAATACTCATATAAAGTACCTGACTGAGAATAAACTATGTCAAGGTACTGAGAACGCGCGATATCTTGCTCTTCAGTCACACAAGCTCCCATAGCAATGTCCCGTGCAATCTTAGGGACAAAGGAAGTTGTGAACCAATCGGTGAGGAGTTGATCAGGAATCCAAAACTTGATCAACTGACGACGCCTTCTCCATTCATGTATATGATCCGAGATGTGCGTAGCCATGTCCTTCTTGAGAGACGTAAGGAGATGGGTCCCTGTCTCATACCGAATGGGTAATTGAAAATGAGTGAAGAATGCCATAGCAATTGAATTGAAATCTTGAAAAGACCCATGGGTCACTTCAATGTACCATTTAGCAGCGGAGCTGGTGAGAGTCCTTTGAAACAGGCGAAGCCAGACCGAATCATCAAGCCATGAATTGGACGAACACCAAAGATGATAAGTCATTACGTGGGCTTGAGGATCCTCTCCAGCCTTGCCATCGAATTTGGGACAATCGCCGAGTATCTTAGTTGGAACTCGCGGCCATTATGGATTATGCAAAATGGGATCATTTGTTAACTTCGACACATCGGGCAGTTCCAACGTCGCTAAAAATGGTAGTTGCGGGTTGAAGGACATCTGCAGATATGAGGTAGGGCCAGAGTTCCATCCAGTGGCTGGTTGCCCCAATTGACCTTGTCCGGACGGACCAGGTCCAAAAGGACCTTGTCCATAGGAACTTTGTCCATAAGGGTTATATCCATAACCGGATGGTTGATTCTGGTTCTGCCCCCCAGTGCCCCATTGGTTACCATACTGCCCTGCAGGAGCAACATTGGGTTGCTGGTAATTTTGATAAGGGGTGGCCTGCGGCTGTTGGTAATTTTGATATGGGGCAAGTTGGTTTTGCCCCTGGGGTTGCTGGTATCCATATGGTTGCTGGGCTCCATATTGAGCCTGGGAAGCAGGCTGCATTTGATAAGAAGGTTGGGATTGATACCCACCTTGTGACTGGAGACCAGCTTGATTCTGGGGCTGGTAACCGGGTTGAGCTTGAGAAGCAGGAACCATCTGCATGCCCGGTTGAGCCGCCCCAGAGAGATATCCTTGCGAATACTGAGGTTGGGCCTTCTGGCTGAAAGGTTGTCCTGGTTGGATCTGAGATGGACCTACTTACCCAGAAGGTTGGACTTGTTGGGTGTTTGGTTGTCCTTGCGCAACTGAAGGTTGTCCTGGTTGGATCTGAGATGGACCTACTTACCCAGAAGGTTGGACTTGTTGGGTGTTTGGTTGTCCTTGCGCAACTGAAGGTTGTCCTTGTAGACCAGATGGCTGACTAGGCTGAGCAGTGGGTTGGCCTTGCTGCATGTAAGGCTGGCCACCTTGCCCAGAAGGGTAGCCTTGCTGGTTTCCGGGTTGTCCTTGCTGCGCGTAAGGTTGTCCCGGGTTCCCATAGGGTTGACCCGAAGGGTATCCGTGCTGGGGTCCAGGTTGTCCTTGTTGAGCATAAGGCTGTCCCGGGTTTCCAGAAGGTTGCCCAAGATATGTATAAGACGGACCACCAGAGGTCGAAGGTTGTTCCTGGTAAATCCCCTCTACGGATAGAGGCGATCCCTACTAGCCCAAAGGGGGTCTAGCAACAATCAAACAATGCTACACCGTAGGTTCCTAGTTGTGATTAACAAGTGGGTAAAAGAAACCTACTTGGATTCCAACGCTATGTTTGTCGAAGAGATGATCCTCTCGCTCCTTCGCTCCAGCCGATCACAATTCTCCGCTATCCCCGCGGACGAACACCTGCACAAGCAAAGAGAGAGCAAACAAGGGCGTAAAATCTACTAAAAAACAACTATGTATCAGTCAGGAAGGAAACAATTTACATTAATCATTCATAGGACAAATGGAAATGGAACCATAAGAGTGGTCATCTATCTTTATTAATCAGAAAGTAGAGTAAG